>JAUEKX010035074.1:0-14116 GCA_031834005.1 Dendronotus venustus
CTCTCTCTCTCTCTCTCTCTCTCTCTCTCTCTCTCTCTCTCTCTCTCTCTCTCTCTCTCTCTCTCTCTCTGTAATGCATAATGCATTTCTCCACCAATTAACCAGGCCCTCTTTTCCTCTCCAGGCCCTGATCTTCCAGAACGGCAACCTCCACTCTGGCCCCCTGGAGGCCTTGGTGCAGCATTTGGTGCCCACTGCCGACTACTACCCAGATGTAAGTGGGATACATAGCAAGAACTAGCATAGATATAGACAGTTACTAGTAACAGACCTGTCAAACCTCAGCCAATTGTCCAATCTCAGCCAATCCCATGTTAGGGACCGCTTAATACCTAGTAACTTGGTATTACAGTAGTATGAAAAATCATGGGGCTGGTGTGTCTGCTGTGATTGTGATATTTTATAGGTTGTATCTTGTTAAGTGGTGGTGGTATTGGTGGTGGTGGTGGTGATGATGACGACAGATGGTGATTATGATAAATGGTGGTGGTGATGATGGTATGGTGATGGTATGAGTATGATGATAATGACAAAGGCAAATATGAAGGGAAATTCATATAAAATAACATCTTTATTTCTATCATTTTCCCAGAGGACCTACACATTTACGTTCCTCCTGACATCCCGACTGTTTGTCCGCCCCCATGAGCTGCTCTCTCAGGTGTCAAAGGTGAGAACATTGTTTTCCTCATTATTTTGGAGTATATTAGTTTTTAGTTTTAGCCACAACTTTCTGTTTTTCTTCTCACCAAAATGGCTCCAATTGTTTGCGTACTGTTCTTTACCAACCAAAGCATAGTTGGAGGACTTTCATTATCTACAGTAGGCCTAGATCTCTCTAAACCAAGAATACCTAGAATCTAAACTAGACATCTCTAACTCTCAGTTTAAACTTTTAAGTAAAAAATAATGCATAGTTTTAAGTCTTTGATTAAGTCGTTCATGTAGTGATTGCTTAATTATTGACCTGACAATGCTTTATTTCAATACTTTGGCATTTATTTATTGTATATAATATTTTAATCTTTTATCGCGTCTTCTCCTCCTTCTACAGCTTTGCATCCTGCAACAAAATCTGAGTGTGGAAATCAACGACAACGTCATCACCAGAACGAGATTCGACAAGTTTGGACCTCACATTGTCAGTTTGTTAAGGTGCGTAGGCTGCTGTCAAGTCTCTTTCTGTGTTAAATCAACATAAAATAATAGTCTAACCATCTGTGTTATTGTCCTATAAGTTTTTAGTTCTGTGTTATCATAACATAAGCTTTTACTTTTCTCCAATCAAAGTTGTAGAACCGACCCTACGTTCAATTTGCATACAACATTTGGAGGTTGGTTTCACGGAAACAGAAGAAGCGTTGAATGATTACCAATAGAAACTCACTCTGGAATGTATCTATATTATAATAATATAGGCTCAATGACAATAGCAATATCGGTCCCTGTCTTTTTCATTTCCTCTTAATTGGTTTTATTGCCAACGTTTATAACATAAGAAGATTCTTTCCTACAGCTATCCAAAATAGTTATTTTCCCTTTTTTGCTACAGTGAATGGACGGAAATGTTTGCGTACGATTTCCGGGATGAGCGAATGATGAAACAACTGAGGGAGATAACCCAGCGCATCATCGCGACCTTCCCTGACCTCCGTAAAGACATCAACAACCTCAGCTACAATTTGGTCACAAAGGTGAGGCGACAAGAATTGTGTCAGTTTACACGTTGATTATAGAAAAAGTACATACCTGTAATAGGTTTAGGATAAAGAAGAACATTTAACCTTTATAAAGAAATACAGTCCAAATTATTTGCAGTATGTTATGCAATTCTTCTTATTCTTTTTTTTCTTTTTGATGATGTAGAAACCTAGCCTTTTACTTTTAGGAGGACCAGTCTACATGTCGATAAACATAAACAATTCAAGTATGCACTAAAGAAACGCATAGCTCAGGAGAAGGGTTCAATAATCACATTCCTAATGTATTTCTTGGTTTTTCTCTCTGCAGCTAACCAACTTGAAGAGTTATGAGGAAAGCATGACCAAACTTGATTTGGAAGAGCAGAGAAACACCCTGTCCCAAGTGGTCCCCACGGTAAGCCAAGTAGATGTATATAGAGGAGACTTGTGAAAGGGTTTGGAAATGGAAGATGAACTCAGGATGAAGTGTGAATTAATTCAAAATGAAATAAAGAGTGAGATACACATACATGCACATACTCACAGAGAAAGAGAGAGACAGAGAGATCATAGAGAGATAGTAGAGATAAAGAGACAGAGAGATGAATTCGTGAGATAAATAGATAGATAGGCAGAGAGAGAGAGAGAAAGAGAGAGAGAGAGAGAGAGAGAGAGAGAGAGAGAGAGAGAGAGAGAGAGAGAACCTGCTGTCCTTACTAATATACTGTTCTCATTCATTCCAGACTGACGCCATTGAAGTTTGTTCCAGTCCTCTTGTCCTGGCTCAACAGTTGACGAATGTTGAATTGGAACGCTTGAGTATGATTGGACCAGAGGAATTTTTACAAGCTTTCTGCAAGGAACGATTCAACACAGAGGTAAACTACACATTGCAACAACTGTTTTTGGATTGACTCTATCATAATATTGCAAGGAATTCAATAGGGATAGAGAATCCCAGTCTAACCTGCCGTCTATCTTAGAGATAGGTTGAACTGAATTTCCAAATTTCTTACTGTACGCTCACAGCTACTGTGAATTATTAGTGAGTTCTGTTTAGTCCAAATGATGTTTCCCTACAAATTATGATACATTCAGTATTTGGTTTCATTTTTGAAATCTTTTTGATCTTGTCATGATGATTAATTGTTTTTGTTTTTTTGTTCCTTTCCTATCCAGGTGAGCTACCAAGACATGAAATCGACACACAACCTGGAGGCGTATGTCCAGTGGTTCAATCGACTCAGCTCCCTGGTCGCTTCAGAAATTACCTCAGTAAGTCGACTGCTTCGACTGCTATTGTAGTATACATATCACAGGCCGATAAATCTTCAGCCAATAATTATCAGATTTCAGACTGTTTTTACTAGATACTATCAAAGTGGACTGAATGAAAAGCTTTTTGTTTCAACATTTCTATTTTCATTCTGATATGAAATACTACAGACAATTCTTTTATTTGCCATTTACTCCCCTATTGTTTTCAAGGTATTGATTTCTGTCTCAGTAGTAGGAGGGATTCGTTTGATTTAATTAATTTAAAGGCAACTCTTTGACTACTGTTCCTCTGACCACTTATTCTGATTTGATTTGCAGCATATGAAAAAGAAAAACAGAGTGCGGATGATTGAATATTTCATTGACGTGGCCAAAGAATGCATCAACATCGGCAACTTCAATTCCTTGATGGCTATCATCGCAGGCATGAACCAAGGTCCTGTCACACGGTTAAAGAAGACGGTAAGCATTGCCCCATCAATGAACATTTCTATCAAACATTAATCATTGAATTTTCCATCAGGTTCACTTTCCTACAATTCTTCTTTTTAGCTTCCTGCCGGAATGATGCATATTATGATAATGAAGCGATAGTTATCTTGTGTTGTATCTAATCTAGCATTGTAATGCATTCTTGCTTATCAAAAGGAACAAATCCAACTTTGCTCTTGCAATACAAGGGACATAACTCATGAATTTATTGTAAAATCAACATTTCCATTGTTACTGTTCCTGATTATGAGGGACAACTTGAAATTAGAGTATGTAGAGATAGAATTTCTTCTGTAAAGCTATTTTCATGAGGTATCAAATGTTTCATGGGATATTGAAGGAACATCTGTATCACCAAACTTAGGAAATCTATTAATAGGACAATTAAAAAAAATATATTATCCATACCTGATTATTTCTTTGTCCTTATTATTTCATCAACGTTTTAATAACTTATACATTTCATGTCAACAGTGGGCAAAAGTGAACAGAGAAAAACTCAAGATTCTGGAGGTAGGTTTCTTGTTTAGTCATTGGTTATCAATTATCTTGATGCCCTGTATGGGAGAGAAGATTGTTGCTGTATAACACTGAACTCAAAGATGTATTTGGGCTAATATTTGAATGGAATAGAAAGATTGAATGTAAAAACAAAAGAAATTTAACCTAGATGAAGAAGAAACTTAAAAGAAAATAATTGAGTTAGCATTGAGAGAAAGACATGCCTAACATTGTAATTGGCTTTATTTTCCTCAGCACCAAATGGACCCAAGCAGCAACTTTGGGAGTTACCGCTCGTGTTTGAAGGCAGCCATGTGGAGGTCACAGGGTGCAGCCGATGACAGAGAAAAGGTGAGAGGCTGAAGGGAGAGCAATTAATAGCTTTGCTTCATTGAATTTCTTCATTTCTATTGAAATCATTATCATAAGTGTAACATTTCATACTGTTACATAACTATCATCATTATTGTTTTCATCATCATCATCATCGTTGTTGTCGTCTTCATCATCATCATTATCATCATCATCATCATCATCATCATCATCGTTGTTATCATCATCATCGTTGTTATCATCATCATTATCATCATCATCAGCATCATCGTTGTTATCATCATCATCATTGTTGTTATCATCATCATCATTGTTATCATCATCATCATCATCATTGTTGTTATCATCATCATCATTGTTATCATCATCATCATTGTTATCATCATTATCATCATCATCATCATTATCAATACATAGTCTAGTAAACATTATCAAAATCATCATAATTACAGTATCGTTATTCTATAGGACTTAATCTTATGATTTGCTCATTGTTTACTTGTCTCCCTTCCCCACAGATTGTGATTCCGTTCTTCAGCCTGTTTGTCAAAGACCTCCACTTCCTCAACGAGGGCTGCTGCAGCCGGCAGGAGGACGGCACCGTCAATTTCCAGAAATGTTGGCAGATGGCCAAGCAGATCTCGGACCTCATTACCTGGCAGCACGTCGAGGTACAATTCACGATGCGTCTTCCTGCCCTTCTTTTACTTTGAACCAGATAATGGGATTGATATTATTAGTAATTAGATTAAATTGAAAGAAATTGGCAATTTATAATATTTATATATAGCGCCTATTCACGATCTCCATCATGCTCTAAGTCTAAGTGCTTTACAATATCAAAACATCGCATGATTGCAAGGAAATGTCATCAGAGCTGGCTGTTTTTGCATGTATTGCCTTCTATTTGAATTATTTATTGCATATCATTATAGACACAAACTGAAGTCTATCATTTATTAGAAGATATCAATCAATGATATGCTTATATGCTTATTTTCCATTTGATAATATGTCAAATGAGATGATCATGGATACAAATGTACAAGGATGTAACAAAATGAAAGAAAGTGTCCAATTCTTATTTTAAACAATTATCTATGTAAAACCAATTTCTACTATTACTACAATTACTACCTCTTTAAGGTATTACAATGTCTCGTATTTTTCTCTCTTTGTTAACAGTGTCCTTACGAGAGAGACAACAGCATAATAAACTACGTCCTCACAACGCCTGTGTACAAAGAACCAAGTAAGGATACATTTCTATTTCTGGGAGAACAAATATTTTGAGTTTCAGTAATGCAATTTAATATTCTTTTCTTTTTGATTTAGTACTCTTTGAAGAATTTTATTTTCAAACTTTGAATTGTTAATCATAAATTCCTTCTCAATGTTATTGTCTAAATGTTCGTTTTTTGATACCGTACCTCCATTCTCAATGTGATTGTAAATGTTCTTTCCTTGACTCTGTGTCTCCAGTGTTATTCCTGGCCTCTTACGAGTGTGAAGCCCCAGAAAACCATTACGACAGGGACCGATGCAAGCAGCTCAAGTAAGTTTCTATTGTATTGTATGATCCTGGTCTAGTTCTAATTTGACCTATTTAAAATATTCATAAACTTATACAAGTCTGACACTTGAGATGAGCGCCAAAGCTCCTCTGAATGACATATCTAAACAGTTTCCATATCAAAACCATGCTACCTAATATTTGTTCTCAATGATGTATCAATAATTGATGTAATTTTACATCAGGTTCTTAAAATGTTATTTTTTTGTTATAATATACCTACGTAGCTACAATCATGTTAAGATTAAATGTTGTATTAATTATTTATTCTTTTTTTCATCCAATCAGATCTCAGATATCTTCGCCCTTATGACTACATGGCTCCAGCCACAAACGTTTGTCGTATTCCTGCATCCCCAAACCGTCCTCCCCCATCACAGTCACATCGGCCTCGCTCTGACGACGCAACGCCATCATATCGACATCACCACTCACAACTACACTACTACTTCTTGTAGTATCATCACCAATGTAGACTGAACAAACAAACTCATATCTGGCATCATATCATGCCTACCAGATTCATCTAACATTTCCCCGCAGTGATGGGATTGAAAAACAATATTATGGATCTACTTCTATCTTCCTTCACTTCCTTACTTGATGATGGTTGAAATCTAGAAGATGTACGTTACATAATGATAGACTTGAATAACTTCTAGAATTCAGAGACTGACAAATCTTCTTGCTCTGTGCCTGCATTGTGCATCATTCATCCCAATTTGGATTGCGTCTGTGGAAAACGTCTGCCAATCCAAAATGGTGGAAGGAGATGCTGAGGAGAACCTGTTACTGTGGCAAGGTGTTAATTCGATTCAAGAAAGAGTTGCCTACTACGAGAAAAGGGAGATGAGGAAAGGAGTGTGGTAGACTGTTGTTATAAACATCCGACTACACATGTACAGAATGCACCATTTTGGACATGTTTTTTAAGTGCAAACTGATATTGGCAGTTTTTATATCATATTATGTAAATAGAAAATGTATGTAACTACGTATATTCTCTTTATCTATGATGCCATATCACATAGTAATGACCAAACCTCTTCTTTGGAGGTCCCAGCTTTGCACAGCCTGTGTGGTGTAGTCTATAGTCATGGGACTTCTTTGTACGATTCGAAGAAGGTAAGGAAGAAAGGACGAAACGTTGTGTGTACAAACGTTATTGTAAAAAAACAACAACACAGTTTTGCCCACTTTGATGTACTTGTAAAAGGAAACTAAATCTAGTTGTATATTTACCGATAGACCTAAGGGTAAACTAGGCAGACTTGACTTGAAAGCGTTTAACATTAAAAGGAATGATTTTACTTATCACTTTGACTCCATAGATTTCTTTAGATTGAACAGATAAACTTAATGTAAAATAATCCTAAATTAAGTAATTTATTTATGTTGTATAATATTATAGATAGAATGTAAAATGATAATATATATTTTTGTTTTATTTTTAGTGTTTTATCAATGGAATGTTTTCCTATATCACTACTTGATAAAAACCACACTCTTACTTAACGACTTTGTAATGAAATTGGTGAATATTATATAAGCTCAGATTATTGTAGTGAAGAATATTATACAGAACTTAGTTTTTAATTTTTTAAGTTGAAGTTGAACATATAATATATATGTTTCTCCCTTTTGACAATACACGACAACTGTTGAAGAAACACTCTTGGTGCTACTGAATATAATAATATTATGCAACCCTGGATCCACTTTAAATGAAATTATTATTGTTCTAAAGTTGTTATCACTATATCAATCCTATGGTCTGAATTGAAGCAATACCACATCACTTGGTTCATCGTTACTGTATTTACATTTACATTCGTAATGTATTTTTTAGCTTGTTTCTGTATTCTCTCTATATATACTAATAGTAATAGTTTTATAGTTTTATCTATAGATTGTGGTCACGCTCTGACTGCCGGCCTGGGGATTCGATGATCATCGGGCAGAATTCTGGCCAACACTAGACTAGGTCCAATATTTAGTCTTTGGGAAAGACGACTTAATTATTGTCCTTCACACGGTTGCAAATGAGTCGTAGTATGGCTGCTCTCAGCTATAACATGCATTGGAAGATCTTGTCGGAACGATAAAAAGAATTGCTCGACAGACTAACTGCCTGACAGAGAAAGAGATGGAATTGGCCTACTAAGGTATAAATGTAGTATGTATTTTCATTTGCTTAGACTTAGAGCATAGTGCGATCATGCGTGGATAAGGCCATGGCTATATTTATAATCTATCATGCTATCATCATCTGTTTTTTAATCACCTTGTAAATATGTAAAAAAAAATCACTTCCTCGCTTTAATTTAAATCAGTTTGCTTTACAATTTTGACCAGATTTGGTGTATGTATTCACCAGTCAGTTTCATTCCTACTGCAATTATGTTGTTTGACAAGTGTGTGTGTGTGAGAGAGAGAGACCGATGCATTGTGTCAGTGGTTATAAATGTGTTGATCGATCAAGTCATCGTTTTATTGATGAAGAAAGAAAATGGCAATTCTGAAGTGTTCACATTGAAATAACTTATGAAGACAGTATGTCATAGTATCCCATACTTGGCCTTGGAATCATGATGTGTCCTGACAAATATGTTTTCCTCTTTGTATATTTTCTCCTGACATTTCTTTGGATGTTTATTTACTTGTTTTCTAAGTCTATTTATTTACTCATATCAGCGGTTTAGGATTTTTTCGGGTTCTTTGGGATTGGAAAGTACAATTGGGATACAATTATTTATTTTGTTCGGCGAGCTGATCACCTGCCTGTATGTAATGCAGTTCTTGATCCATATCTATCTGGCTCTGTGTTTTGTCAAAAACTGGCTACTGGAGATATCTACTTCATTCGCTATTTGAGATTGGGCATGGAGCTACATGTACTGACATTGTGAAAACGGTTTAGTAATACACATAGGGCAAAGGATAATAAAACAATAAAATTCTCTTTTCTCTGTTGTCTGATGTTGGTGTATCAGTTTATCTTAGACATAGACACTATCTAACTGACATTGAAAGAAAACTTGTCCCAAAACATTCCTTTTCAATTTCAACAATGGAAGCAAAGAAATAAGATATCACTCCACGAGTCTTTTTCATCGTCCTACTTATCATTTATCAATCCTTATTTATGTGTACAGGGAATTTAGTTTCAATTTGAAGAAAATATCCGTGCTGGTAAAATGTCTTTTTTTTTACTATTACTTATTATTATTATTACTATTACGTGTATCGTTCGTTTAGATTCATCACTTGTATAAGTTTCCTCAGAAGGATGAAATGGTGATGCAACACAAAATTTACCTTGCTACCCATGCACACATGCGGTAACACAGGGGTCACTTTAACTTGGATGCACAACCATCTTATCTGGATGCAAATTCTCAAACCAGATCCTATTGAATTGGCCTTCTGATCAAATTATAATTACGAGTCTCTTTTAAATTGCAACAAATTTATATGTGAAATGTTCCAATGCAATACATTTTTTCAATTCTTTTTGCAGAATAATTGTTGCAATATTATTATGTTAATTATGATTGCAAGTTCTATATAACTTAACATGAACAGACCTACTCTTTTTTAAAACCTGGTTACAAATGCACAACAAAACAGCAATGAATAACTTATACTTATACTTATAACAATCTCTACTTACTGACCACTTGTGAAAACATGTAGATATTAATGACGTAAATGTAAATAACGTTTGATGTAAAAAGAATGTTGATGTTGTTACTAATCATATCTTTATGAACAGTCTTGAATAAAGAAATATTTTCCATTACAAAACAGTTATTCGTTTCTTTGTAATTTACATTGCCGTTTGCTTCAATAAAGATTGACTCAAACCATAGAGTTTATGGTCTGTAACCCCAAGCCCAAACATACACGGGCTCAGAAACTACATCATTTACACTTCAAAGACCCAAGTCACTCCAAAGCTTTCTCTCTCAGTAGAGAAGACTAGATAGAGGGAGTAGGCAATGGAATATTAAGTAATACTCAAGAAAGTGCAGCGTTTCCATTAACTGGAAGTATAAAGGAGCAGTGCTGAAAGTTGAAAGACGGAGCTTATTGTCAACACGCAGACTTGAACCCAGTCTGTCGAGATTCGATACCTCACGGCAATCAGAACCAAAGTAGAGCTAGCCTATGAGTACCAGTACCGGGCATTCATACAATCATTTCAATCTGCCAAGACGTAGGCCCTCCCTCCATGTCTATCAATGCTGGGGCAGTGTGAAGCGCTCAGAGCCTGGTGAAAACTATGGATAGCGATGCAGCAATGCTACAAATGCTATAGTATACAGCCAGGTACTCGTTTGCACCTGAGTGAAGTGGTTAAGGGGAGGGAAAGGTAGGGAGATACATGGGATTGAGTGGAAAAGAGATACGATACAGGGTAGAGACTGGTTTCATTTTCACCGTTTCAAGTAAAGCCTTGTGTAGAGAAAGAAGGCTCTGGTTACAGAGACCTGACTGGCATCTCTGACTCCGGTAGTGAGTCGGAACACTAGCTTCCTTCTCAGCAGATGGGGCAAAAAGCATGAGGTCCCATGTTAACGTTAATAATATAAGATAAGCATATTTGCAATAGTTGCCCTGGTAAAAATTGAAAAATTGAAATCTATCCAAAAGGCCAATTGATAGCATAAATGACACAGTAGGATGATCACCTGTTAACAGTACAGTTCTTGATTTTATGAAAATCTATTAGATAATTGTAATAAGAAAGCCCAAATAATTTCATAACAACATAGTGTTTTGGGTTTATTTTTGTGTGTCCATTACCCGTTTTGGAGGCAACTAAAAAAGAAACAAGAAAAAAAAAGAAATAAAATGAGCCATTTAATTTTAGTAAGATTTTCTCTTTATTTACATTATCATAAACAATCAGTGATTTTGCGTCAATTCCATGCTTTCTCCAGACCAGCACACACACACACGAAATGTAGTCCGGTTAAACTCACGACGGCAACATATTCAGGTTGGTTTCACGACGGCAACATATTCAGGTTGGTTTCACGACGGCAACATATTCAGGTTGAACAGGTGACGCATGGTGGGACGGCCATGGGGACAGTTCTGTTTGAAACAAAAACAAACAAAAAATGTTATTACTATGTCGTGATAATATGTGTCCTTAAGCACCAACAGCAGGTATTCAGGGGTGTGAATAGCAAATAAGAAAATAGTATGAAACATTTCATATCCCAATTAAAATAGCAATCATCATCATCAAGTGTGGCTGGTGCATGTCTGCACGTTGCCTGTCAATCTTCTCCACGAAGATCGGTTTTCCGCCGTCCTGGTGTATGCCGTGTTGGTGTTGAATGTTGTTGTTTGTTGTCTTAAAATAGCAATGTGGAAATGAAAAATCAAGGATTCAACATTGGACCCAGTCAGGATTCGAACCCTGTACCCTTTGATCTCCAGCAGATACACTGACCACTAGGCTGCCAACGCCAATGTCCATGAGATGCTTACACTACACCAATGTCTCTCAGTCATTTACATGGAACTTTGAGTGTAATGATCTACTTCCCTATCAACGTCACTACATTCGTTGTCAAATGTACCATCATCATAATCATATCATATGTTCACCCACATCACATTTTAAAAAATTGAAAAATTGACCACCTCTCTACTATCATACACTAGGCATTCAAACTTACCCATGGTTGCTCTATTTCACCCATGTGAGTCACCAACTGCAAAGAAAAGTCAAGAATTTTATGAGATAAACTTTAGGTGGCAAATATAAGCAAGAAAGGTTCAAAGTTCACATTCTACTCAATTGATTCTCAAGGACAAATACTACAGCAGGCGTTGTCATGAATTGTAACTTATCGAAAATCGAAACTTACTTGTAAGTGCAGGTCCTGATTAAAAATCGATGGTAAAAAGTTTGAAAAATACTTTTATCTTTTCGCGTTTTGAAAATATCAAAAACAGCCAAACAGACGAACTAATAATTCAGTCAGCCATGATCTTTTTAAAAATGGGTTTTAAATGTTTTTCATTTAAAATAAATAACAGTGTGGTATAACTAGTGTATACAACGTTTGTATCTCAGTACATCATTTTTATTCCTTACTCGTTCCGATAAAACCCTTGTTTTGATTTCTCATTAAGAAGACTCGACATCAATACAAAAACAAGTTTGATCAAAACTTGTGGAATCGAAATGATATTACATCCACAGACACTCCTGCAATATCCACTATGTAACATACACACATATTATAGTCTGACAGCAATGGAGGAATTCTTACTCGTTTCATTTCATTGCGATTCAAAGCGGTGCCGATCATGATGGACTTCCTACAAGCTCTGGAAGCAAACATCATCCGGACTCTCGATGGTCGACACATGACGTTCTGATTGAAGAAGACAGACAATTAAATCAAATCAAATTAAATTGGCAATTTATATATCGCTTATCCACAATCTTCATCATGCTCTAAGCGCTTTATAATGTCAAATCAATCCCCTGACAGGCCGTAGCAAACCAACTGTTCCTTCTCAACTCCCCGGGGAGCAAACAGTGCGAGCAGCTGTTGAAAACGCATCGGCACTAGCATTCTAACAAGATCCTTCACTGCAATTAGATAACAGCTTGTTAACTGTGTAGATAGAAAGGTGTGTAGAACACGGACTGGACACAGACTAGGTCATGCCGCAGGGCTGAGAGAAATGAAAAAGCAAGAGGATAGTTTGTGTGAAAGATAAGAAACCGAAGTAGACCTCACTGCGTGGGGAAAAGTTAGAAACCTTTTTTAAAAAGCCATGTTAGTTTGAAATATGTGACATTGTGTGTGTGTATTTGTGTGTTTTGCAGGTAAAATAAAACGTCTCTGTAATAATATGAAGTATTGTGACCAAATGACAATTTTCTTAAATAGACAATAAAGATTTATCAATATTAAGTCCAAAACACACACTGACATGGCAAAAATATAAATAAACAAATAAAACTAATACAACAGTAAAACTCACAGGGGAATCCATCAACATAAACAGCAATTCTTCAATATCTGAGGAGAAAAAAAAGCAGCAAGGATTAGCACAAAACATTCCAATAATAATAGTGAGAAAGATCACATCTTTTCATTGATTTTGTTGTTATCGTTCTGTAAGTTTTTTTCCACATACGAATGCGCATTGATATTTTTTCAGTCACAGATGCAGTGCAGAGAAAAAGTAAAGCTGCTGTTAATATAGAAGAGGAGGAAAGAAAGGAGAACCCACCTAGACCTCCACTCACTGGTGAATTGCTACATGGCTATGGTACATCGTGATTTTGGTTGTTCTAATAACAAAACATAAATAGCATTATCATGAATATGTTTGAAATAAGATTGGGGGAACAGGCACTGGAATATTAAGAAATATTCAAGAAAGGTACAAAGTTTCCATTAGATGGAAATATAAATGATCAGTGCCGAAATACGAAGCCTAGGGAAGAAAATAAGAAAAACATTTTTCGTCACCATGCAGGGTTTGAACCCACGACCTCCGGATTAGATGCTAGCGCCTCTAACCATTCGGCTAATCAGAACCGAGTGGTTAGAGGCGTGACCTGGGTAGCCTAGTGGTCAAGGCATCCACCTTGTATTTCAAAGGTCTCGGTTTGAATCCTGGTCAGTGAGGTCTTATACCAGTCAGTTGAAGTGTCTCGGCAGCAAATCTTTGTCACCAATCAAATATTATGAGGCAAGAAAATCTAGGAAAGTGAAATATACTGATAATGTCGGGGAAAAAAAAACATAATTTCTTACCCTCTTTCCCAAAACTCCAATTCTTACTGACAGGAGCCGATATCAGCTTTACTCTCTGAGTCGGGGGAGCTGAAAAAGAAATGGTGAAGAAGGTTTTACAAATCTTTTGTTTGTTTTATGGTTTACATCATTTCATCAATCTGTTCATATCAGCACCAGCAAACAGAAAACTGTCGACTAAACAGACCAGATGAGTCCATTTTAAAAAGAGTAATCATAAAAACAAAACAACTATGAGAACTTAAAGTGAAAATGGATATTGCAGATGTACAGTGCAATCCCCCGATAACGACATCTCCGAATAACGATAATCCCCCGATAGCGACATGGATCCCTGGTCCCGTTTGTTTGTGCTATATATCATTAGTAAAAAAAAAATCTGAATAGCGACGTGAAACCTCCCAATAACGACATAAGTCTAGCCGTAAACACTACATTTGACATGAAAATTTGAT
>JAUEKX010035405.1:0-14111 GCA_031834005.1 Dendronotus venustus
GGTGTGCTCGTTGTGTATCTCGTTTTATAATTTGTATGATATGATCATTTGTTTTGTCGATGTGCGCCTAGAGCTGCTGTGACGCGGGATTGAGCGCTTTATAAATACATTTTATTATTATTATTATTATTATTAAATTAAATAAACTTAAGTCCTTATTATATTATTTAACTATATGAATTATCAACTTTCATTGTCTCATTCTACGAGAACTGACACCCTTACTCTTTCACATCTCTATACGCGGGTAGATTATGTCTTTGTTTGATTCTCCTCCTACTGCCTATTTCTTCTTATCTTTCAACTCACATCTAGGTACTGTCTCTGACTTTAGAGAAATAACCTGAAATGTGTCAATGTGCTCTCTTCCCATACAATATCAAAGTTGATTCTATTATTATCTATTGACAGCCAAATATTTCTCAACCTGCGAGGACTATCACCGAATGGGCTACAGGGAAACGGGTGTCTACATGATCGATGTGGATGGCCCAATGAGGATGGAGCCTGCCTATGTCAAGTGTGAGATGGACAAAGTCTATAGAGGAGGTGTCACTGTTGTTGAACACAACTTTCCCCGCCACACTCCCGTCAGGGCTCCTTGGATGGCAGATGTACAGTATCATCTCAAATATAGGTTTGTTTCGTCAATAAGAGACTTAGATTTGTAAAAAGTAAAAAATTGCAAAGGAGAAAAAAAGAATGGAAGAAAATAGTATCTAACAAAAAAATTGCAAATAAGATTAGCATTCAGTAATGGCAATAACCAAAACTTTGAAGGACAGAAATCATTTTTTTTAATGCATTGTCAACATTATTCAAGAAATTATCTTTTTCTATATTTTTCACTTTCAGAGATTTTTCAAGAGAACAACTGACAACTTTGACAAGGATTTCAGAGAAATGTGAACAGTTTTTGAAATATTCATGTACCAACTCACCTCTAAGGTATTTTTCCAGTTTTCTTTTATTCACACAATTGTCTTTCCTTATTCTATCAACAATTTCAACAATTATTATAATCCAGCCTATGTATGTAAGCAGTATTTGTTTAGTCATTCTTATGAACAAAATGATGAATATAGTGAATGATTGAAAATTTCAACTTTTATCCTTTGAGATAATAATAAAAGGCATTCATATTGCACTTTCCTTAAACAATAGACATTTGTCTCAAAGCGCAATCTTTTGCTGTTTGAAAATCGTGATATATTTATTTGTGTGAATGTAAAATGTTTTCTTTACCATTCTCAAATTTAGATTGAGCAGGAAAACGTGGTTCAAATCAGTGAATGGAGAAATTGTCGATTACATCGGATCCCATCAGTCTGGATACTGTGACTGTCCTACGGTTAATGGATGTGGAGGAAAAAACTGTTACTGCGACCACGGTAAGTTCAGTTCGTTTCTAATTTGATTGTAAGAACTAAAATGTAGCTGATGGTTTGCATGAGATGAAGTAATACAAAAGAATACGGTAAACTGAAATAAGGTAGGGACAGACTATTTCATGAACATCATGGAAAAGAAGGCAATGCTGGTATTAATTGATTTTGTGTTTGTGCTAAGTATGTTAACAACGAACAATCCGGATAGGTACTGTCTTAAGCTGTTTTGACACAACTTATTAAATTTCTTCCAGGGAGTGACAGTCGTTTCGACAGTGGGTACAATCGAGAACGTCGCCAATTGCCCATTATGGAAATGACCTTCATCCAAAACAACGAAGGCCAGGGTTACATGACACTGGGACCCTTGAGGTGCTGGGGAAGTGGTAAGATGGCCTTTTTAGGGTTTTGTTCTGTAAGCTGATGTACTGTTTTTTTCTTCTAAATATTAAACTCAAATCATATCAATAACAAGACATTTTTAGATCGAAAGAAATTTCATATAACACAGGTAAAAGTGTTAAAATGGAGCAGATTTCCTTTTCCGCGACAGGTTTCTGTTTTAAAAACATTAAGATTCAGAGGGAAACAGGGATCAGCTACACTCTTGTCTTGGACAGGTCTCATTTAACATTTTTGTTTTAATTTTTCAGAGACTCAACCTGCCAACAAACCTATAACACTTGCCCGAAGCGGCAGTTTTGTTCAATTACCCAAGTGGAAATCTGGAGAATTAAAATTGAATTTTAAGACCCACGGAGCCCATTCTCTATTGATTTATCACAGAAGCAGAGAGCAGAAAAAACCCAACTCTGTTCCAAAGATGTTTGCTGTCAAGCTGGTCTCCTGTATGTTGGTTTGAATTTATCTATGTCATTCATGTCAACAATTTTCATTTTAACTTTGATATAAGGAAAATTTTAGTTATTGAATTGGTTTCTTAGTTTTCTTCATAAATATCATTCCAGACCATAAGAAATGATAGAGATAATACTAATGATTATTTAGATTTGTAAAATTGATAGTGTGACCCTCTTTATAATAAAAATCCCCCCAAGATATTCAATATTACTTTATATACGTTAGATTTTAAAAAGCAAAATTTTTTTGTTGCCATAAGAGGTTTTGGAGTTGAATATACAATCTGTTTATTTGTGGCGACTATGATATTTCTGTAATGAATATATTATAAATGGATCAAGATATTAGAATAAAACTGAATGTTAGAAGATCTTGAAATCAAATCCTTGATCGAAAATTGAAGAATTATGGTTCACTTTCAGCGCATGAAGTTGAATTCATCTTCCAATTTGAAACTCATGAGTTGAGAGAAACCCTTTATTCTGCCAACCATCTGGACAAAGGAGACTGGCACGTCATTGCCGTGGAGCACGATAACTACAACATTCGGTTGACCCTGGACTCCACTAGAGTGATGATCAAGAAGCCGACAGAAGATGAATTACTTCAGCACTTTGATGGAAGTTTGTACTTGGGTGGAATACCAGAGCGGTGAGTCTGGTCATTCCCTTGACGTTTACCAATTATTATTGACCTTCGGTTGGAATATGAATTTTATGGGTAAATTTATTATTATTCTGGCAAATTGTGCAAAAGCTATATTTTGAAGAAGATCACAGGTATGCATAGGTCGGATGTTATATTGTATGTAATTAATTACTCTGAAGTATGAATTATAAAAAGCAATGACAAAATATAGTCATGATTTATGATGAATACCTGTACCTGAAGAAGAAAAGTGTCTTATTAATTGTGACCCCCTTCAATATCATTGAATAAAATATTCCAGATAGAAAATCATGTTAATGAATATTTACTGTTTATGTCTAATTCTTGTGTAATTAGCATATTATATACAATAGCAGTTTGAAATTTTTAAGACAAAAAATAGCAAATAGAATATAGGTTATGTTAAAAATTAACTGTTTCAGGCTTTCTGAGGAATGAATTGATTAAAGACTAAATTTTTAAAATCCTTTTCAGGCTTTCAGAGAAGATGGGAAACAAAATAGTTGGTTTCACAGGCTGTCTGTATGGACTTGTATACAATGGGGAGAGTGTAAATCTGCAAGACTTCGTTGATAACAGGTAAATATTATCTTTTAAGGATTGACCTAAAATGTTTTAAAAGATCAAGAGTGATTTTAAATGAATATTTGATCATAGACAATATGTTTCAAATGAATAATTGATCATAGACGATATGCATCAAATGAATATTTGATCATAGACGATATGCATCAAATGAATAATTGATCATTGACAGTATGTTTCACATGCTTTAAACTGATTCTTGTTTCAACTTCGGAAAATAGCTCTAGCCACTGCAAAGGATTTCATCTGTGATTTTATTAATTTGTTATCATGAGCTGAAAGGTTGTCTGATTTAGGCCTATTGTTTGTAAAGTAGATGGATGAAATATAATGTGATTGGTTTTTTTCCCCAGCATGAATGGCGTTTCTGTGGACTGCAAGTCATCCTGTTGGCCCAATCCTTGCCAAAATGGTGGGGTGTGTGAGGAGAACTGGGAGGACCATTCCTACAAGTGTATCTGTAGTGACCCTTGGGCTCATATGGAAGCTAACTGTGAAAAAGGTAAAAGCCTATTTCAAAAATTAGTTTTACTTGACTGATATTTTGGTAGGAGACTTATAAAATCATCATATTTCTAAAGTAGTTAATAATACAAATCAGATATACATTTAATTCTTTTTATTATTTATTCATTTGATAATCAGCGCATACATCCAAATTGCAATAAATGTTTCTGCAAAAGTTAAGGCTACTTAAGGACAGAGTTACAGTTGGATGAATATGTCTCGTTGAACATTGGAGCTATTGTTAATTTCTTTTTAAAGCATTGTATGCCCTCAAAACGTATTATTGGTGTAAAATTTGGTGATTAAGAAATACCATCTGATAAGATAAAAACATGAAGAAATATTTTTTTCTCTCATCCACAGATCTGAACAAGGATGCTGTCACATTCAGCGGCCTTTCCCCCTCCTATCTTTTCTTTGATATCACTCACGTTCCAAATGCTTTAGATGACACATTAGTCATTTCCTTCAGGACTTTTCTCAATGAGGCCTTTTTGATCTACCTACACGATCATAACGGGAATTTTGTTCAGCTTGTCCTCAGCGACCCTCGAACCATCACCATCAGCTACAACAACCTCAAACAGATTGTAAGAGAATCTGTATCTAAAGAAGGTGAGTTTGCACGGTTCCTCATTTTTGTTATTTTTTATAATTATTTTTTACTTAAAGAAGGGTTAAGCTCTAATGATTTCACAGTTCAATGATAGAAAGATGGGACTCTTTTATAAGATTTCACTAGTAGGTACAGTAAATCTATGATATAACGTTATATCCAAATCCCCCCGTTTACTGATCAGTTAAGTACAAAGCAAAGCTGTTATGACACTACAGTTATTTATTTTATCACTATTTTATTTCATTTGGTACAACATATTATGCAATATACTATCTTTTTCTCTGTGAAACATCTAGACATCAGGTATAGTATAATCATTTTTAAGAATCAGGGTGACAATTGTTGTTACTGCTATTCTTTAACAGACATAATGCTAAGCTTGGATAGAACTACGTCACAAGAAAATCTATAGAGGATTATTTTGTTCCTGTTTTTTAGATGTGTTGAATGATGGAGAGTGGAAACAAGTGGTGGCCGAAAACTATTACAATTATACCCGCCTCATGGTGATGGGTACCTACAAGGTAGTGGAAGAGAACAGAGGTCGATTGAGTTCTTATTCTCCCGACCCATTTATGCAGAGTGACAAAGAACGTAAGTGCATAGTCCTTTTATTTTTACATAGATACCCTTACATTTCAAATGCACTACTTAAGAACAGAGCAGTTTTTAGTGATGTAACTTGTGAACAAACAGATTAGTTGGTCTTATAATATTATTTATTATTTTGTATGAATTGGCGAAGGCTGAGAAATAGTTTATGTATTATAGTTATAGGGAGTTTAGAATTGCAGCATGTCTGACTGGCACATAGTGTAGTTTAACTTATGCTTTTATTTACTGATCCCTTTTATTTAAAATCTCTTTGCCAGTCTCTCATTTAACACTTTGAAAAGAAAAAAATGAATTTGTGTTTTACATCTTTTTTCCAGAATTAACATACATCAACCGACCTACAAAGCAGAATATTCCATTTGTGCATGCTTTTGTTGGGAATGTAAAAGATGGCTCCACTTCCATCTCATCAATGCTTGGCTGTGTGCGTGGAGTAAAGATAAGCAACTATGCTGTTAATCTCACAAAAGCTGCAAGACAACTCGGCAATTCTAGTTGTAAGAAAGTCTTTTCTTTCTTTTCTGCCTTGATTATTTAGAAAGTTTGTTTTTCTTATTGTGAGCTCGATGCTTATAAGATAGGGTATGATTGAGAAAGCAGGCACTGGAATGTTAGAAAATATTCAAGAAAGGCGCAGAATTTTCATTAGATGGAAGTGTAAATGATCAGTGCCGAAAGACGAAGCCTAGAGAAGAAAATAAGAAAAAAAAACATTGAATCAACAATGTCCGGATTAGATACCTTATGCCTCTAGCCAATTGGCCATCTGAACCACAAAAATGCTTATAAGATAGATATACTCATAGACCAATAGATGAAATACTTTAATTCAGAATGTTTAAATGAAAACGCAAACACTGAATGGTAATGGTAATAAGGAAACAAGAATGAAAAGTTAATGAAGTTAACAGCCTCATTAATTACTTTTTTTGATATTGAATAAGCTTTTGAAATATTTGTTTTTAGAATTACAATACTTTAATAGCATGTAAACTTACTTGGTAATTTCCTTGTTGACAGTGGTAGCCGGTTCTTGTGAAAAAGGTTGTGTGGAAGACAGTTGTCACAACAACGGCCGTTGTCAGGAACACTGGAGGAATAAACAGTTCACCTGCGACTGTGATGAAAATGGCTTTTCTGGGACCAGATGTGAAACTGGTAAACTTCAGCTTGTATTAGATAAAACTATTTCTGAGAAATCAGATAGATTTATTCAATGGGGAAGAAGTATTCTTGCCTTAGTAGATAATTATAATCTTATTTTGGGTGAGGAAAGTGAAGTGTGATGAAATGTGGATCAGTGTAAAAAAAAAAAGCACAAAATGTAGGATGGAAGGTACTTATTGTGTTTATTAGAGTTCTTGCTGCTATTACAGAGAAAGAACTATATTATCTATTATTAGTAGTTAGATTTGTTCAATTGACTCCTACTTAATTAAAAGTGAGTCATTTTCCATAATGCTTGTACTTCGTGTACCTACTATATACTACTACTACTACCATACAGAACCATCAGTCATCCTCAAAGGAAAGACAGTCATTGAACACACCTTCAAGCCCTCAGAAAGTGATAGTTATACTGTGAGTGAACGCTTGTCTTTCCGGTTCAAAGCAGACATCCAACCATATCGCTCCTACGACATGGTCATGTTCTACGTCCTAAGCAGTCAGTAAGTCAGACAAGTATTATATCTAATGATATCAATTTACCATGAATCTACAAATCTACCATGAATATGAATTGACATTTTTACTAAGGAAAATTTATTGAGGCATTCAAACATACCTTTAAGTACAAGCTTTTCATTCGTCCCCCAGTAGGCTTTCTATAAAAATAATTAAAACCATCTCTTGAAACACAGCTCTCTGTGGAGCATTCTGGTACAAGCTTTCTAAAGATTCTAAAGCCTTTACTGTCTTTAACCAAGAGCTTATTTGGAATGAGGATAATAATGTGTACACCAAGTCTTACCTTTCCTATGCAGCCCTCACATCTAGTTGATGTTTTATTTTGGAATAAGCTGATGGTGAAAAACTTGTATCTTATTTTCATTTTATTCTAAGAAATTGAATTAATAATGTGAAAAACAGACTTTCTTGGTAAGCAATTTAGCAAATGAATAGTTTTAATAGGAATTAGCTGTAGATAATTCTTTGTTCAAATGATAAGCAACAAAATTGTTATACAATTCAATGTAGATTTATCCATCATTTTGTCATAAATGGTCTCTATATTAACACTCTGTGGTTGATTGTGTTCAGAACCGATGACTACATTCTAGCATATCTGGATCCATCTGGAAGTGTGTTGTTGGAGACCAACCAAGGAATTGGAATGTGTAAGTCATGGCATTATTTTATGGGAATGTAGGATTCTAGATTAATATCATACTTTCACTTCTATACGATGTCATTTTGGTGGTTGGAGAACATCCGTAGGAGGTTATATTTCATATTCCATGGCACTGTATGACTTAAGATGTGTCACAAACACAAACAAGCATAATTTCAGTCAACATTACAAGACACTCATGTGTCATATACCTCTCCCAGTATCCTTTCTCTTTGCTAGGTGTTGGTTATTGAAAAAGAATTGCTCTAAAGATGCTACTCTTCTCTCTATATGTGTGCACTATAAGTGTACATTATTATTATCATTACCTACAAATTGTATGTTTAAATGATATATTATATTTCCTAATTGTAGATGATATTTTAGTAATGTGGTATTGTATCACTGAAGTAAAGTGTTCTGATTTTCAGACCGTATCAAAGTAGCTGGAAGGTTTGCTGATGGCAAGCCCCATGATTTCATCTACATCCGCCAAGGCTCCAACATGTACCTCAAAGTAAGAAATGGTTTTAACATTGCAGTCATCTCCGTTTTCAATTAAGGATTTTTTTCTTCATTTCATATTAGTTGGTACTTCACGGTCATTATTTTTACATTTTGTATTCGCCAATGCTTCATACAGCAGAAGATGTAATTGGGATGGGAGAATCTTTATCATTATTTTCTGCTCAATGGAAATCTGTAATTTCTTTCTTTCTTGGTTTACTACATAAATGAAAGGTCTGATATTTTATCATTTTTCCATTTTCCTATTTCTTCTGGTGTAGGATGTTCATACGTATTACACATTCTAATTTTTTTGTAAGAGCTATTGCTTCAGTTTTGTATTTTCATGTCACACATCATAGTTCTGATCTTTTTGTTGACACTAAAATTTTAAAGAACTATTTTGGTTGTTTTATATTGTGGTTTCATTTTGTTGTTAGTTTTCCCTGTTGTTTTGTTGTTGTTGTTGTCATTGTTGTGCTAACTTTTTGTGTAGGTGGAGTTCTTAGGTAGTTAACTTAACGATTGACAAAATAAAGAAAACAAACATCTTTATGTTTCATTGCTGTTGCTGTGGGAGCCCTGCCTTTATTCTTTACACCAGATAGCCACTATGTGCGGCAGTCATAGTCATACCTTATTACTTCCTTCTTATTTTAAATGAAGATATTGATTATACCTGGTGTGATTCCTTAAGGGAAGTAATTCCCCAAATTGTTTTCCTTAATAACTTGGGCAAGTCGTTTACAATGTGTACAAAGCGTAGATGCATGGGTTTCATGTTTGCTACATCTTTGTAGTGTGCTTGCTTTACAGACAGCATCAATCTCTTGTGATGATCATTTCCTATGATATCATGTCACTCTACCATTCTTTAGAAAAATATTTTTCTTTACTTACTTCCTTTTCTTATCTCTCTCATTCTCTTTCTCTCTCTCTCTCTCTCTCTCTCTCTCTCTCTCTCTCTCTCTCTCTCTATCTCTCTCTCTCTCTCTCTCTCTCTCTCTCTCTCTCTCTCTCTCTCTCTCTCTCTCTCTCTCTCTATTTTCTATTTCCAAATGAAAAGTAGTTAGTTTTACCTATGGGTAAATAGGAAAGAAACAATAACAAAATAGTCGCAAGCCACCTAATAATCTTATTCCTCATTTTATAATCTAATGTGATAATTATTTTGTGGAAGCAAATCTAGACCAGCAGGCTGTTTATGTGTTTTTTACATTCCAACTGCAAACACAAGTGTTTTTATTATTATAATTTGATGTATAGATGTTATTCACCATTTTTGCTTAAATCGCATAAAAGCAACTTTGGCAATAGCTTTTATTATGTTACGCAAAAGGAGACTTTCAGAAGATTCTCTCTTTTTCATTGAAATCTGTGTATGTTTTTTAGATGAATTAAAGCAATTTTTTATTATAATTCATCAAGCACCTTGTTTCACTACTCATTTTTCAATGCATAAAAAGCTCTACTGATAGAAGTAGATAACTTACCTTTGAACAAAGCAATGTCTGCATGGTTGTTGTCTTAACAGGTCAAACCCATTGATCCCTATGGAAATGCCATTGTAAGTATAGCAACATTTGAAATTTACATTCAATTATTTAGTAAAATAGACTCCTTTTCATTTTGTAAAGGTGCTTTTCTCTTGCAAATATCAGTTTTGCACTTTTTATTCTACTTTTCTATGAACTTACAAAAGACTACTTCTTTTTGCATGAAAATACCCTCAAAATATATTTCAAATGTTATATTCTACAAATTTAAATTTCATGTGGAACGATATAGTATAGCTATCGTACATAATTTTACTTTGTAATAATGGATAATTTGTTTTTCTAATCTTTGAGGTTTGGTGTTTTTAAGTGTTATAACCATTTAGCTGTTGAGAGGTAATTGGAGGATTGAGAAATAATTAGATGAGTTTGACATTAACACACAGCATTAACAGTATTGGTATTATAAAAGCTCTTTGTTTGGCATACAAAATCTCACCATTTGTTTTAAGAAACAATGTAATAACAGGAGGCAAAGGTAGAAAGAACAACCTTTTCCTTTGTGTTCATTTTGGTGCAATTACCTTGTCAAATCTATATGAAAACTTTTCTTGTTTTATTTTGAGTTGAATGAATAGATTGCTGCATTCAAATCAATTATTTGTTGTTTATTCAATAAATAGGGTTGTAATAACAATCTAAATGGAGCAACTTTAAGGTTGATAATCTTCAAGTCTTATCTGATTATTCTAGCAAATTCTAGACATAATTTTTCCTCATATTATATTATAGACCACAGTGTAAATGCTCAATATTTCGACAACACATTTTGATAAACTAATGGTCAATGGCGATCAAGAAAATAAATGATTATGGTAAAGAATATCAGTTAATAACGAATCTTATGTTGTCTAGCATGTTTCATTGTAGCAAGTTGATCAAATAATTGACTCTTATCACAAGCTGTTAGCTAGGTATAGGTTGTTATGTGGATTGAAAATCTTTGCATGCATAAGGATATCAGACCTTTTGTTAGGTGACTTTTGCCTGGCATCACATCTGTGAAACATTCTGATGTTGTACTTTCTCTTTTGCTATCTTTATGCCTAATTGCGTTATTCAAGATGAAATGATTTGATATCAATAACCTCAAGTGGGCTGCCGGAAAGCCATTGCTTTTAAAAATCTTTTATTTCTATAGCTCATTAAGTTTTTGCTATGTTTCATCAATGGTATTGCGTTGTAGCAGTATAGTTTTACTAATAGTGAATGACAAGCTTTGAAAGGAATTTGTGAGCTTTCATTTTGGATATGATATAATCAATGTGCTTTGTTGTGTGTTATCATGCCTGTAACGTTTGTAACCAAAGTCTATTTATGCTCGGAGCTACTCCTGACTGCAAAGTTTATCAAACAGTCAATGCATATACTCTTCTTGGTTTTAACTGATACTAAAACTGATACTAACATTATGAAAAAATTGAGTAACAAATGTCTCAATTCTTGTTGGAATCAAAATCCTTCATTAACGCCAGTGCAAATGTAATTCGACTGTCACTTAAAATAACATTTTAGTCACCATTCTTGTATTTTATGGATTAATGTAATTATAAGTTGCAATGACTTAAAGATTGTCAATCTAAGGACAAGGATAAAACAACAAGACAAAACAATAAACAATCTAGTGACAAGGATAACGAAAAAAAAAAATCTCCAAGCATGGTTGTGATTCCCATACCTACTTTAGGAACGGAGGAAATTCTTAATATTTCATAGTCTATTTAAAAAGCAATCGTTTTGTTATTTCACAAGGAAGTCACCTTCTGTGAGTTTTTGTTTGTTTTTATTTATTGCTTTTTTAGAATTGAGTATAAGAATTGTTTGTTATCCAATGCCTTATACCGATTTTGCAGTGTTGGCACCCAGCTCCATGCCAAAAGGTACCAAAAGGTACAAAAGGGAAATTGATCTAGAAAGAAAGAGTATCAGATTTTTTAAAAAATCCAGTAAGTTGAGCTTTTTTTTTGTTCAATTGATTTGATTACTGGAAATGTTTCATTCTATTCACATTCAGGTTGATGGTATCAAAGAAGCCAAAAACAATTATCCAGACTACCCATTGACCGTTGATATGATCAACATCGGGGGCTGTTTGAAACCAAAGCTTCATTTTAGAAACATGTTCAACTTCTCTGGCTGTATTTCAAGTAGGCAATCTTTTTGGATTACGAAAAGCATACTGTTTCTCATCTTTGATTTTGATTTATTAACACCATTCTTCATGAAACTGTTATAAAAAATGCAGGTCCTTTCCTAATGAATAACTTGAAAATATTTCTGTCTCTGAGACCAGTCCCCTACATACTTGGCATGCAATCATAAGGTTTACTGGCTGATAGTGAGAACATTTATGAATATTTTCTACGTAAAGATTGACACAACCATGCATGAATGATACTAGAAGCTAAATATGGTAAAGACATTATTTTTATCTTCAACAAATCCCCCCACATCTTCCTTCCAGACACAGCATATGTCCCTAGTGTGGGAACAAGAAGCTCCAACACCCTGCACTCTCTCAGAGACTTATACTTGAAAGCTCCAAGGGTTACAGTGGTTGGAGACACCACTCAAAGCTGTTCAACCAGCAAAATGGTCAAACCTACAACAGCCCCAACTACAAAAAAGAGGATCACACCAAACACTTTTATGGTAAAGAAATATAAGATAAAAGATGTCTTTATTCGGGTCTCAGTGCAAGCCTTAACCACTCAGCCAAGGGTTGTGATGTGTTAATAACTCTTTCATTCAGTAGAAAATGATGAATAAAGTAATGTAACAAACTAAAAAATACAGCAGAATAGAATAATGATACTGTTCAATCGATAGGTTGATTTTATCTGAAATGAGTTGTATGTTGCTTTAGTCAAGTGGTCAGTGCACTTGCTCACGATCCAGAAAGCCCGCATTCCAGCTCTAGCTGAAGGGAAGTTTTTAAGGTTTGTTTTCACATCCTATTGCAAACCAACTTTAAACTTCAGTCAATCCTTCAGTTTTGATGCGCTGTTTCATTTCAGGATTTCAGCATGCCTCCCTGGGAAAACCCAAACCTCAAGGTTGTCACACTGAGCGTGGTGCCTGCACAGAGCTCTCCTCCAACAAGTCCGCCTCATCTGTCCTCCACCAAGGTCGTCACCAACGGCTCGCATCCCGCCATCTACCACAACACAGATGAACCTGTGGATGACATTACTATCAGTATGTAGCTCCAGTGCTAAGGGAATCTATTCTATTTGGATTATATTATTATCAGTATGTAGTTACAGTGCTAAGTAAATTTAGACTGGTCAGTCATTTTTAAGTGGCATCTATGGCTAATAACTAATGGTCAGCACGTTTGACTCAAAATTGAGAGGTTCTGGGCCTGAATCCTGATCAGAATGTCCAGTATCTTGCCCTTGCCAAGGCAATTTTGATCAACTTACCTCTACCTGTCGGAGATAGATGAAAAGTCTGGAGATTCCCCTGGTTACAAAATATAAACTATTGATATTGATAATTGATTGATAGCTTTTATGATATGATAATAATGAAGAATTTAAATTATCACTAATTAATGATAATGACAAATTGTTTTCAATAAATCTGTTGTCCTTTAGTTTAACAAATATTTGTCTTGTCAATTTCCAGTCATCATTGTGAGTGCGATAGGTGCAGTCCTGGTCATCAGCCTGTGTTGTGTGCTGATCTGTGTCCGGAAAAAGAAAAGAAATGGAGACTACATCATCAAAAAGGAAGTAGACCCTGACATGGAGCTCATACAACCCCTGAACCATTTACACGAGAACGGACCGTCCAATGGAACGCCTCCCTTCATCTCACACACCATGCCCAAATCAATTCTCCGCTCACACCCATCAGAAGAGAAAAGCACCAAGATTCTACCCAACGACCACCTGGCCAAGCTGGATGAGTTCAGCATGATAACGGCCATCTTGGGCCCTAGAGGTAAAGCCAGGAAGGAATTATTCCGCATAGATGGTGACACAATGTTTGATGTCATCCTGAGTGAACTAGTACCTCTCACCTGAAACAGAAACATTTATTGAAACAACAATGAAAATCCCATCATAATTAGGATGGATATGGTGTCAATCAGAAGTGAATCTGTTGCTTCGTCTTTGGAAAAGAATGTCGATTAAAAGTTTTGTTCCTCAGTAATGTCTCCTGAAAATTGTTTGTGCAAACTGATATCTGTTATTTTTATATTTTGTTTCATATAGAATGTAATGGTTGTCCAATTGTGATTTTTATTTTCATTTCTATGCATTTCAACAAGCTATTTTTTTTTATTGTTCTCGCTCAGCTCCAACAAAAGCAGATACCTTGCCAGCTGATTTTTCCAAAAAGCGCTACAGTAAAGGCTCCTATGTAAGTCAATATTTCTTTTACCTGTTACAGTGCAGAGCGGATATATCGACAACCCTTATATCGACATCACGCTTATATCGACATGACATCAAAGTCCCGTT
>JAUEKX010035515.1:9371-26923 GCA_031834005.1 Dendronotus venustus
AATGTTAAATAATTTCATTTGTAGATATCGATGAATGTTTAGCAAATCCTTGCTCTGATAATGCAAATTGTTCAAACATTAACGGATCCTTTTCTTGTCAATGCATTTCTGGATACAGTGGAGATGGTTTCACTTGTGGAGGTGTGATTTCCTTTTTTTGGATGGGATTTGCTGTTGCTTAAGTTGCATGTGGGCTAATTGTTTGCAGTACAATATTCAAAATAATAATGTTAAATAATTTCATTTGTAGATATCGATGAATGTTTAGCAAATCCTTGCTCTGATAATGCAAATTGTTCAAACGTTAACGGATCCTTTTCTTGTCAATGCATTTCTGGATACAGTGGAGATGGTTTCGCTTGTGGAGGTGTGATTTCCTTTTTTTGGATGGGATTTGCTGTTGCTTAAGTTGCATGTAGGCTAATTGTTTGCAGTAAAATATTCAAAATAATAATGTTAAATAGTTTCATTTGTAGATATCGATGAATGTTTAGCAAATCCTTGCTCTGATAATGCAAATTGTTCAAATATTAACGGATCCTTTTCTTGTCAATGCATTTCTGGATACAGTGGAGATGGTTTCACCTGTGGAGGTGTGTTTTAACTTCTTTTAGAATGGGTATTGGCGTTGATTAATTTGCATGTAGGCTATTCATCTAGAATATAATATTGGAACGATAATGTTAAATTACTTTATTTGTAGATATCAATGAATGTTTATCAAATCCTTGCTCTAGTAATGGAACTTGTTCAAACAGTAATGGATTCTTTTCTTGTCAATGTAATTCTGGATACATTGGAGATGGATTCACTTGTATAGGTATGATACTTGTCTTTTGTTTGATAAATTTATTTTTGCTTCAGTTTTGTTTGGGCTATTATTTCTATTAAATTGTTAAAAGTGCTATTTCTGAACTTTGTTTATAGATATTAATGATTTACTTGCTTTACTAATACAAGTTGTTCAAACAATTCTTATGATATCAACCCTATATATTTTTTCTTCTGGTATTAACTTTAGACATTGATGAATGCATTATTTTACCATGTCACTTAAATGCTACTTGTAATAATAATCCTGGCTCCTTCGTGTGCACTTGTGAACAAGGCTTTATCGGAAACGGAGTTACATGTGATGGTAAGACTACCTTATAATAATCAGCATTGACTACTATTGACCTGTTTTATTTCATACATTACTTGCGAGAGATTTGAAGATGAGATAAGATTTAAAGCTGAAAGAATAGGGTACTTATTTTAAAAGGTGTTTGTGGTTTAAACACAGCAAACGAATGTGGAATGTGATTTAAAATACGAACATTAGAGCAAGTTAAAAATTTTAAATTTTTTTATTTCTTAAGAGATTTTACCGAATGCTCCGTATGTGACTTCTACATCTCATCACGTGATCATTGGTGATTTGACTGAAAGCAACACGACTGTTAAAACTATTATTGTTAAATCAATGGACGAGACTGGAGCCACCGTCCCGACGGCTGGAGTGATCATTGAAGGTATGGAGTCATCAATTTGTTTTGTTTCATTTGTATTGTCTAGATATTTTTATATGGAACAAAATGATACTCACACGTGTGACATTTTCGAATCAAAGAGCTTATAATATAGATCAATTTTTTTCATGTTTTAAGTTTTTTACTTTACTTGTGTCGTCATTTTTAGATGGCTGTTCATCCGCATTTACGTTGGTTTTATCATCACTGGAAGTTTTCAAGATCTACGCTCTTCGAAATGGAACATCGATCACCGATTGTTCAATTCGACTTCGTTTCGTTTCGCCAACTTCTGCTTTTGTTGATGTTGATGTCTATTTCATTCGCCAGCCAAGCTCTCCTCCAAGATTTGAGTTACCATCCTACTCCATCTCTCTGGATGAAGATACTCCGGTCGATAGTAGCATCATCCAATTGAATATCACAAATCGAACACCAGCTGAGATAGCAAACATCCAATTCACTTTGTTAGCAAGCGACTACAACCGGAATGTCTTTAGCATCGATCAAGATGGGTTGATTACTCTGGCAAAATCACTTGATTTTGAAGCGATCACCGAGTATAGCATTGGCGTACAAGCTTTGGATAATGCGGTAGAGATGTCTTCGGAAATCGTGATTATCCGTATACTGGTTGACAATGTGAATGACAATACGCCTACTGTTGCAGATACACAATATACTGTATCTGTTTCTGAATCAGTAAATGTTGGTGCAGAGATCTTGAGAATATCAGCATCAGACGGAGATTCTGGCCATTACGGAGAATTTTCTTTCAATGTGATCTGGAGGAACGATTCAGGACACTTTTCCGTTGATAATCAGGGCAACCTATCTATTGGAGCGGAGCTTGATCATGAAACTACGTTATTGTACAAAATAGTGGTACAAGTTGAGGATACTGGTGGTTTGAAATCTCCACTTGTGTCTGTCTATATCAATGTCGTCGATGAGAATGAACATCGTCCGATATTTACTCAATCAAACTATTATTGGTCTGTACAAGAAAACTCGCCGATACTTTCCGCAGTATATTCTGATATCAAAGCTAACGATGCCGACCGAGATGCAACGATTGAATATTCATTCAAAGAGGAAGTAGTGGATTTCAGCATTGACAATACCACTGGCATTGTCTCGTATCAGGGAACTCCTTTCGATTATGAAACTCAACAAGAGTATACTATACAAATCATTGCTTCTGATGGAGAAAAAACAGACCATGCGACCTTATTCGTCAATATAATAAATGTAAATGATAATGTACCAAGTTTCACCGAGAACTATCAACAATTTCAGGTATACAAATTACAAATTATACTGTGTCGGACGACCCTAATATTATTACATACGAACAACCACAGTTATTGTTGACGCGACATCACAACGTGGAAACACCATCGTAGCAACGACGCTTTAATGTCGTGTGCTGGCAGCGAAGTTACCTTACCTTGTATTGTAGTTTAAAAAGTTCTATAATTGTTTACATAAATTGCTTGACTTCTTTCTTATAAAACCGTCTTAAATTTTATAGATTTATTTTGAAGAAAGACAGCATCCATTTGATATATAATTTATTTTATTTTCTCTATTCTTCAGATACCCGAGAACTTTCCAGTCGGAAGTTTGATTGCCATATTCGAAGCAACTGATGGTGATGGTGATCGTCTCACATTCGCATTGACACCATCATCCACCAAATTCAACATGCTCATCAACAACAACACTGCCAGGATATCACTGGCAGAGGATTTGGACTTTGAAAAAACTTCGTATTACGAGTTTACGTTAGCGGCATTTGATGCAGTACAGCAGGTCGCCTACGCAAAGTTGCTCGTAAATGTTACAAACGTCGACGACAATTTGATCAAATTTACGCAAGTGTTTTCTACTTTTTCGGTATTTGAGAATTCACCCTTGGGAACGACAGTTGGCGATTTGGTTGTCATTGATGGAGATGCCAATCCCAACGTCACGTTTGCGATTCCGATAACAACAGGACCCTTCAAAATAGTCAAAACTGGTGAGCTGAAAGGATCAATCGTTGTCGCCGGCCAACTCGATCGAGAAACAACAAGCTTTTATCATATAGATGTGAGTGCAGCAGAAGGAGGTGCCTCTGCGACCGCTCGTGTATACGTGATTATCACAGACTTAAATGATGTGGTACCTGTTTTCAGACCATCAACTGTGGCATATAATCAAGTAATTTCAGAAAACCTATCACCAGATATTATTATCTTAAAACCACAAATAGTTGATGCCGACCTAACTTCAACTCCATCGTTCTCTTACAATTACGACAATGTCTCTTTCCTAATTGATCCTACTACTGGATGGATCATAACCGGTAAAATTGATCGCGAGGTCAAGGATTACCATACGTTCAACATCACTTACAGCGACGGTGTCTTCACAACTACCCAGCAGTTCAATGTCACTATCTCCGATGTCAATGATGAGGTACCTGTCTTCCAGAACTTCCCTGCTAGTTTGAATATTTCTGAGAATCTGCCAGTTGGTAGCACGATCATTAACTTAAATGCAACTGACCTTGATACACCTCCAAATGCGATTATCAGATATCAAATGATGGGCATAGAACCTGACACGAGCAGGTTTGACTTAAACAAAGAAACCGGTGAATTGACGGTGAAGGAAGCGTTAGATTATGAGACGAAGACTTCCCACACACTTACCATCTCAGCGTACAACATCGATGCAATAACTGCTTTAAAAGTTGAAGGTACCTCCAGTGAAAGCAAACAGCTCATCATCAATGTCCTCGATGTGAATGACCATCCACCGAGCTTCACCAAAGATCTTTACGAGGTGACTGTGTTGGATATCGTACCCATCGATTATGAGATTGTGCTGTTGAGTGCAACCGATCCAGATGGTCCTACCAGCTATCAATATTCAATTGAAAGTGGTAATGAAGAAGGGCTGTTTGAACTTCAGCCTAGTACTGGATCCTTGAGGGTAGCCAAGCTCTTAAAGGATTCTTCTAACCAAACTCTAAACATATCAGTATCTAACGCGGGAGCTACAACATCAAGTTACTGCATAGTCTCTCTCACCATCGTTCATGAAGACACAACAATCTTCTCACAAGCTGAATACAGTGTGACCATAGAAGAGAACCAACCACCAAGTCTCTTGTTGAATCTATCTCTATCGTCGAATCCTGGTGATTTTAACATCACATTTGTCGATGCAAACAACTATGATATTTTCGCCTTAAACCACTCCTCTGGCGATTTGTTAACAAAGCGTCCTTTAAATTATGAAGACGGAAGCACTTACCATCTCCAAATCCAGGCGACAAACGGGAGATTCACCGCAAAGATCACCGTTATTGTGACTGTCACTGACATTGATGACGAGATACCGGTGATGTTGTCACCGATTACCGGCGAAATAAGTGTTAGCGAGAATGCGGAACCTGGAAGTATGATTGGCTACATTGTGGCAAGTGATCCGGACACACCTTCTCTAGATTTTACGATATCTTCACCTCCACCCTCCACCACGGCTCCTATTTTTTCCTCCCGCCGGCGTAAAAGAGCTGTGTCAAACCTACCGTTCAGAATCGAGTCATTTCAACAGACAGGCTACATCATTCTAGCATCAGCTTTAGATACTTCTGTACAAAATCAGTATGTTGTCTTGATTAACATTCTAGGTAATGATGGTTCCCCTATTCTCAATGAACCAATCAATAGAACTATAAATGTAATGGATACTAATGATAACGCACCCATATTCAATCAGACAAGCTACCAATTCCAAGCGAGAGAAGACCTCAATGTTGGTACGGTTATCGGACAAGTGGCTGCTACTGATAGGGACTTAAACACGACTTTGCGTTATTTGTTTTTGGGCAGTCAGCAAGCGTTCAAGATGGATTCAAACAGTGGAGAAATTATCCTTGCGTCCCCGTTGGATTTTGAGACTACAAAAAGATACGACTTGGTAGTCATCGCAACAGATGCAATCGATTCCAGTCCCTTGGTTGGTTTCGCGAACGTGACCATTGAGGTAGAAGGTGTTTTTGAATTCCATCCTGTTTTCGAAGGACCATTCACATATAACCTGTTAGAGAATACACCATTAGGTCGTGTTTTCAATGTAAAAGCTACCAGTAAAGACGACTGCGATCCACCATGTGCGATGACGTACACCAGTCCCTTCGACCTTTACTTTGATGTCGTTTCTAGTGTTGGAGATGTGATTCTCAAAAAACCTTTAAACTCTTCCGAGTTTCAAACGATGGCCCTCACTATCAAAGCCTCCTGGGGTGCTAGTCCACCAAGTTCCATAAATTTCATCATTAATGTTATTGATATCAATGACAACGAGCCTCGTTTTGATAAGGACCGCTATGACGTTGCTATTTCCGAATCTTCCACGCTTGGTAGTCTCGTTGCTGCAGTGAAAGCAACTGATGCTGATCCTGGTAAAAACGGTGAGATCAGATACCGTGTTATTTCACATCATCCGAATCCTTCCCAGTTCGTCATCAATACCGACACGGGACAACTCATCAGATTTCAAGCTCCACTCGATTACGAGACAACCAAGGAATACGGGGTTGTCATTGAAGCTTACGATCTTGGCAATGTTTCGCTCTCCTCCACATGCTTAGTGGTGGTCTCCATCTTAGATGCAAATGACAATTTCCCGATATTTCGTCCTGTGAATTACCAAGTCAGCATTTCGGATAAGGTTCCGGTTGGCTATCCAGTCATTCAGATGTTCGCAACTGATAAAGATAGTGGTGACTTTGGTAAATTACACTATCGATTCACTACTGAGCATGTTGAGTTTGCTATCAATGAGACTACTGGTTGGATTTTTGTAAACTCGTCTCTTGCCAGCAATGTTGTTCGTAGTTACACTATGACCGTGTCGGTGGTTGACGGAGGTGATCTGATGTCTACCGAGAATGCAACCATTACTGTGAATCTTTATTTAGAAGGTGTTGCAGCCCCAAAATTCAACCAATCGGTGTACGTATTTGAAGTGGCAGAGAACACGGATGAAGATGGATCTTTAGTTCTTGGTCAGATCTTTGCAACCGATCCTGATTCCTCTTCAATTCACTTGGAGCTGTCACCACCAAACAGCGAATTATTCACAATCGAACAAAACGGTGATTTTCTCCTCCACCTTCCACTTGACTATGAGCAACGACAGTCGTATGTCATGACGGTAAAGGCTTCTGATGACGCGGAGCCGCCGCACGTCGACTTCGCACAAATAATCGTCAACGTGATAGACGAAAACGACGATTTACCGACATTCGTAACTCCAACATTGATTAGCGTAACTGTCAATGAACGCACTCACCTAGGACAAAACATTGCTTTCATCCAAGGAAAAGATCTAGACAGTGCGAGTTACCCTTTGAAATTCACTTTGTTGACACACACCGATATGTTTACATTAAAAAGTGGTAGAGATCACGCAATAGTTGTCCTGGCAACCCCTTTAAACTGTTCGCAGGCATCGATGGAGTTGATGGTGCGACTAGAAGATGCTGGTAACAAGGAAGCTCTAACCGTAACAAAAATCCTAGTGAATGTTCACGATAACAATGATCATTGTCCGGTATTCACCGATCTTGTGTATCACGTTGAAGTTGTTGAAAACACCGACTTTGATGGGACTCTTTTCAACACCACAGATGATGATTGCACTTCTAATAATGGAACCGTTAGATACGGACTCGCCAGTCCGTATACCAGAATGAAAATTCACCCAAATACTGGATGGGTCAGTTTCTTCGGTTTTGACTACGAGAACGAGACTGAGTCTCAGTTTACCGTCACTGTATCAGACATCAACAAACCATCGTGTCTATCAACTGCACTCGTTTACGTCAAAGTCATCAATGTTAATGACAACTACCCAAGAATAACATCCTCTAGTCTACTCGGAATTCCTGAAGACGAAGCTGTGGGTAGTACTTTGATGCATGTAGAAGCATATGATGATGACAAAGGAGTATATGGAGAACTATCATACTCAATTAGAGAATCCTCCTTTTCAGATTACTTCCAGATTCTCCAAGATGGCTCGATTGTACTGGTGAAAAGTTTGGATCGTGAAAGTAGGAGTAGCATGTCTCTTCAGATAGTCGTGCAGGACACCGAGAATGAATCATCTTTTCAAATGATCCTGATTCAGATCGAAGATGTAAACGACAACAAACCGACCTTCATCAGAGAGAATTACCTGTTTGCCGTTGATGAAGAGCTTCCGAAAGATGTTATTGTTGGCTGTGTGTCTGCCACAGACCCTGATGTAGGTCTGAATGGTGAGGTTAGCTACAGTATTTTCAACTCCACATATTCAGAGAGTTTCGAGATCTACAACAATGGATGTATTTTCACATCAAGCAAATCAATTGATGTCGACTCGGCTCCTCGTAAAAACAAACTGTTCAAAGAAATTTCGCTCTTTGTCACTGCTGCTGACTCTGGTACCCCTTCACTTGAATCGAGTGCCATTATAACAATAAACATCAATGATATAAACGATAACGCACCAGAATTCGAAAATTTATTTGTCACTAGAAACATCTTGGAGACTTTTCCATTACAAAGTCTCGTTGCCAAGATTACAGCAAAAGACAAGGATCATAAAGATACTGTTACGTACAGTATACTGAGCGGAAATCAGGCTGGTATGTTTGTTATTGATCCGGAGACAGGTGAACTGAGACTAATTAAGACACTTGACCATGGACAAGCTGATATGTATAATATGAAAATTGAAGCATCAGACGGGTTCAAAACATCCGCTATTTCATGTAACCTTACTGTACACATTATAAATGTCGATAACAACCAACCAAGATTTGTAGAGCAGAATTATACTCTTTCAATCCCTGAAAACACCCTGCTGGGACCTTCAGTGTTGTTGCGTTTATCCGCTGTCGATCAAGATGGTGACGTCATGGTTTACTCTTTTGAGGACTCGGAGGACGCGCAGTTCTTCTCAATGAACGCGAGCACGGGGGAAGTGAGATTGGTTCAACAGTTGGATTTTGAGCTGAAACGCATGCACGTGTTGACAGCAATCGCGCGTAGCCAGAACGAACGAAATGAGCTTATTGGTAGCACCAGTGTTCTGGTGAAAGTGTTGGATTTTAATGACCATCGTCCTGTTATTACGTCATATCCAGAATCGCCAGTTAACGTCCCAGAACACACGAATGTCGGTGTCTCAATTGCCCGTGTGTTAGCAAGAGATGAAGATTCGGGAATAAACAGCGCAATCGAGTACACAATTATAGGATTTACTGTCTACCAACAAGGCAAAGAAACGGAATGTGAGGATTGTCTTCTACCGTTTGCAATTGACAACGATGGTGGTAACATTGTAGTTATGGAACAACTAGATACTGAAGTTTTCCGGAGTTACAAGGTAGGAGTGACTGCGACTGACCAAGGAACACCTCCACTATCCTCTCCCACAAAGTGGTTTACCATCATCTTAAAAGACTCAAATGAACATTGTCCAGTATTCGATCAAAGTGCTTACTCTTCCTCCGTTCCTGAAAATATAAGTCCAGGCTTATTTATCCTACAGGTCCAGGCTAATGATTCAGATGTCCATTCTGGTCCGCTGAATTACACACTGGATGGTACAGATTTCTTTGAGATTGACTCATCCAACGGGACGATCATTCTGAAAAATAAACTTCCGGATTACAATGAAATGAAGGTTCATAGATTCTTCGTGTTCGCGTCTGATCAATTGAGTCCGCCTTGTTCAACCAGATCTTCTGTTACCATCCTCATTAACAACATCAACACGCACCCTCCATCAGTTGAAGGACCGTTCTCCTACAAGGTGCTGGAAAACACCAGGGTAGGCGATCGTCTATTCACCGTGAAAGCTACAGATGCTGATGATGATGTAATGACTTACAAAATGGAATCTATTAATGGTACCGTATCACCTCTCACCAAATTTCACGTCGACTCCAGCTCAGGCGAGGTGGCGCTTATCTCCAATCTTGATTTTGAGTTACAGAGGCATTACACGCTAACGGTCCTCGTTTCAGATGGGAGATTCGCTGTTAAAACTACATACAATATTACGGTGATCGGGGTAAACGATAACGAACCAAAGTTTTCGCGTTCACATTACATCTTCAACATCCTAGAAGAATCTCCTGCAGAGACTCTGGTTGGTTGTGTACTCGGTAGTGACGCCGAGAGTGAAACTCTATACTACAACCTGACCTACTTACGGGGCAGCGACACGCAAGGTATCTTCCGCATCAACTCTACAACGGGATGCATCTTCACCCTATCACCCCTAGATCGTGAACAATACCCCAGGCATTACTTGACGGTGTACGTCTTTGATAAGGGCGTGCCCTCGCTGACTGATGTCGCCACGATCGAAGTTGTGCTAGCAGACATCAACGACAACGTGCCACAGGTCAGCGGTATTCCCTCCGACTTGTATTTGTCCGAAGAAACGCACGTACCAATCTCGTTGTTCCCGTTGCGAGTGAGTGATCGTGATTCGGGAGTTAACGGTGAAGTTTTCTTTCAGTGGGCAGGGGATAGGACAATGTTTGTATATGAAGATGGACAAATATGGTTGATGAAGAAGTTGGACTATGAAAAAGTAAGGGTTTTTTTGACTTTTTGATTTTTTTATCAAAAATATTATGAAGTATGTGGAATCCCCACCTTCTTCAAATTGTATACAAGATTACACAATCACTTTGAAGAGGCGGTAAACACAATCACTGTGAAGAGGCGAAAAAATATATGTCGAAAAATAATAGAAAATAATTGCCTAACTCTTCTTCGTAACTAATCATAAATTTATACTTATTTTTCCTCTACTAGGCAAACAAACACGAAATGATGATCAAATTCTCTGACGCAGGTTTCCCTTCTAATAGCATCACCAAATATATCACTGTGCATGTTGTCAATAGCAACGATAACGCGCCATTATTCGAAAAGTCATTTTACAATATCACGCTGTACGAAGATTTTGCAATTGAACAAGTGTTCCTGGTTGTCAACGCGACCGATGCTGACGTTGACAGTTCGTTAGTGTATTCCATCCAGACCTCCAGCACTGCTCATCACTCTGGGATTTTTGGTATCGACGCTCTGAGCGGTGCTGTCTATTTGAACAGATCTCTCGATTACGAGCTTGAGAAATTTTTCATATTTACTGTGCAAGCGAAAGACAAGCACGATAACTTTACCGCCCAACAGCGTATCGGTCACGCCATCGTTCAAGTTAATGTTAAAAATGTCAACGATAACCACCCCAAGTTCACGTCGGGGAGATACGTTGCCAACGTGTTACCGGACATATCTATCGGTACTCTAGTGCTTACGGTCAGTGCAAATGACGTCGATAGTAACTCACTCATGTACTTTTTAGTTGACAATAATATAACCACTCTCTCTTCCTCTGCTCCTCATCAAATTGCAGCGAGTGTATCGAACACAGTTTTTGAGTTGAATAGCAATACAGGTGAGATCCGTGTACGAAGACTACTCACTAGCCTCGATCCACACCAATTTAACCTCACCGTGAGAGTGCTCGACGATGGAGAGCTGAACGACGAGTGCCAAGTTGTAATTAAACAGGTTTCAGGTAACACTCCTCCGGTGTTTGTGGCAGACACATACGTGTTCACTTTGAAGGAGAACAAAATGCACCCTGAGGGAGAGCCTCTGATGCAAGTGACAGCCAATGACATGGATGCTGGCCGCGCGGGAGAAATTATTTACAAGATGATTACTATGGAAACAGAGTTACCATTTACAATCGACGCCTATGATGGTGTTATTAAACAAGTTGGTGATTTGAATTATGAAGTGAAGCGAACGCACACTTTCCTAGTTCGCGCGGTTGATGATGGACACCCGCGGCGGTCAGCTTCTGCGCTTGTCAAGATCCGCGTGGAAGATGTTAACGAGCCACCTTCATTCATAAACACACAATACTTAGCTACTGTTAGTGAGTCGACGTTGCCAGGCCAACCGATCCTGTTGCTAAGCTACCGTGACGTCGACGCTGGTCTTCAAGGTGGCGTAACCATGGATTTGGATGGTGAAGACAGTCGTTCGTTCTCGATAGAACAAACAACAGGTGCTTTGTTGCTAAAAGAGAATCTGAATTTTAATGTAAAAAACATATTTCGGTTTAACATCACGTTGAAAGATCAAGGTAATCCATCTTTGGCAGCGACCAACACAGCTGAAGTTATAGTGAATGTTACCAACGACCTCAACAATGGTCCTACATTCAACTCCACCAGATACGTCTTCCATGTTCTCGAAAATTCGAAAGGTGCGTTCGGCAAAGTACACGTTTTGCACGACAAAACCGCTCCACTGGTTCTGCAAATTATCAGTACTGGTAACGTTGAATCTGTCTTTAATATATCCAGCACTGGTGAACTTTCGGTGATTGGAGAGATTGATCGTGAACAACAACAAGACTACACTTTCCTGATCCAAGTCTACCAAACAACCGCTCCGTCCGCCTCAAACCGCGCGGTTGTAACAGTATTCATTGATGATGTTAATGACAACAAGCTGATTGTTTCGCGCACCGATATTGAGGAGACAATACCAGAGTCTGCGCTGGCCGGTAATATCATTCACGTGATCCAAGTCAGTGATGCAGACGCGCAAAACGATTTCAACATCAAGCTGGTACCGAAACAGGAGAAGTTTGGTTTGCTCAGGAACGGGAGCACTGTCATGTTGACTCTCCTTCAGGAGTTGGATTACGAAGATACCGAAGTACACCAGTTTGCCATATTCATCACAGATGGTGAATTCGATGAAAATGACGTGATTGTCCAGGTCACAATCAGCGTCACAGATGTCAACGAATTCGGACCAGTTTTCGGACAGTTTTTGTACGAAATCAGTGTTCTCCAGAACTCCAGCCTCGATACTGCTCTGCTTGATATAACGGCTACTGATCTAGATGGATCTGTCAACAATTCACTAGTGACATACAGCATTTCACCTATCACGCCGGAAACACCCATCTCTTTGGATTCGAAGACAGGAAAAGTCACTCAAACCGGATTGTTTACCAGCTCGGAGAAGCTTGTATACCAATTTACGGTTATTGCCCGAGATAACGGGGAACCGTCTATAAGTACTGAAGTTGTCCTCATCATCAAGATCACTCCACAAAACCTGAATCGACCTCGCTTCACGCAGACTGTTTTCCAGAGAAACGTCATGGAGAATTCCATGGTCGGCCTTACCTTGTTAAAATTGGACGTCACCGACCGCGACGTTGTTGGGAAGCCAATGGTTTTTAACATCAAAGATGGGAACATCGATGACCATTTCCAAGTTCTGTCTGATGGATTTCTGCGCATCAACAAGATCATTGATAGAGAGTCTATATCGAGTTTTAACCTCACAGTAGGAGTACGAGATAGTGGCTCTCCACCGTTGGCTGCTGATGTGGATGCTGAAGTTTATGTGAAAGTGCTTGATCAGAATGATAACAGTCCCGTATTTATCAATTCACCAACTCAGGTGAACATTCTGGAGACGCAACAACTTGACAAAGTAATTGCTAAAGTTACGGCTACTGATCCAGACGAAAACCAAAACAGCCTGATCGAGTATTTATTCCAAGATGGTAAGTTCATAGATTCGTTTTCTTTGGATTCCGAAACTGGTAACATAACGTTAGTTAAAGCACTCAAACCACAGCAATTGAATCTATACATAACGGCTAAAGATGGCGGAGGCAACTACGCGCACCACACTATTCTGGTGGTAATCGGCAACGTAAATTCGCCTCCGGAATTCCCAGCCAACGAACAATCAATCACAGTTGCTGAAACGGTCAGTGTTGGCACAGAAATCTTTACCTTCAGAGCTAAAGACGTAGATGAAGGCGATCAGGTTTCCTATGACTTCCAACCTGGTTCACAAACTTTTGATCAGTTCCAAATTCAAGGAGATAAGCTTGTTATAGGTGCAAAACTTGATTTTGAATCGAAAAACGGATACAAAATTGAAATCGTTGCTCGTGACAATGACACGGCAGTTTCAAAACCTCTGACTTTGGTCATTACAATTCTCGACAAATTTTTCAAACCAGAATTCGAGAAAAGCTTGTACGAAGTTCGATACACCGAATCACTCGACACAAATTCTCAGATCCTCAAATTAAATGTATCTTCAGAAAGCCCGGTCACGTTTCAAATTCTCTCGGAATCACCTGATGCCGGGCTTTTCGCGATCGATTCAACCTCTGGGGCAATCACATTGAAAGGTATTTTAGATTTTGAAAAAGTCCGGGAACACCGGCTTGAGATTCGGGCAAGCACCTCGCAATCAACATACTCTAAAGCAGTCGTCATAATAACCGTATTGAATGTTAACGAACACAATCCGGTATTTGAGAAAGACTCGTACATATTCTCTATCCGAAGTCCCACATACAATACCTCAGTGGTTGGCAGTATTACAGCGTCAGATTCTGATTCGGGAAAATACGGTGAGATTACATACAACATTGTTGATGGTGACGGAGGAGAAGGATTGCCGTTTTTCATTGACCAAAACCGTATTGTTGCGACTTCTACTATCCTGTTCAACGACAACAACAATCAATACAAATTCAAAGTGTCCTGCATTGATGGAGGTGATCCACCACGAGCTTCTACCAAGGACACTGAAATCACTATCAACATCATCGACAACACAGACCGCATTCCTTACCTACAACCAACAGTCATCTCTCGAGATCTCGCCGAAGATGCAGAGGCAGGATCAAGCCTAGTGAAACTAGCCGCTGTGGACCCTGATTCTGGGATATTCGGTCAAATCACGTTTTCGTTGGACTCGTCACCTGATTCTTCGTTTTTCAACATCAACTCGGTGAATGGCGTAATCTTCTTATCTGAAACAGCACAGCTTGATTACAACTTGAAACGTAGGTACGTTTTGGTGGCTCGTGTTACAGACGGGGTAGGACTTACCTCCGTTGGGACTGTTGTATTTAACATCATCGATAAAAACAACCACGCCCCTGTCTTTACCCAACTGCAGTATAAAACCACTATTTCCGACACAACGCCTGCCCAAGCCTCACTACTCACTATTCACGCCACTGATAATGACGTCATCACAGGCCACTTAGTTCAGTATCGAATCATCACTAACGGAGACCAGGCTAACTATTTTGAAATAGAAAAAAACACGGGTGTGATCAGGCTAATAAAAGCACTAAGCCCTGATCTTGAAGTGATGCGATTTGTGCTCACCGTTGAAGCGTTCAATGTGGGTACAGATAAAGAAGTTGTTTCTAAGGAGAATGCGAACGTGACTATTGAGGTAATAGCGCAAACTTCGTTGTATACACCCAACTTCCTCCACACCGAATACAACAAAACTATTGAGGAGCCTGGAGAAGTTGGGACTGTCCAACTGCAGGTTGAAGCATTGATGAAGGATCCTCGAGTTGCTGACACAGTTCGTTACGAGATACAGGATGATAAATATGCTGATGTCTTCACCATCAACCAGCTGAATGGAGAAATCAAATTACTGAAAGTGGTTGATCGAGAAACACAGGACAATTACGTCTTCACTGTCGTTGCCAAGACTACTTTCCATGGTAACACCGACAAGGCGACTGTCGTCGTAACTGTTTCAGATATAAATGATAATTTTCCAGAACCACAAGATGACATCTATGAGTTCACCAAAGAAATCACTGAAAATACAAAGGTCGGGACTTCCATCTTACAGATACAAGCAAGTGATAAAGACATTGGTGATAATAAACTTATCCAGTATTTGCTCTCCACCGCAGAGGATGATAATGATAATGACATCAGCTTCTTCAGAATTAATAAGGATGGAGTGTTGCTGTTAGACGCATCTCTTGATTTCGAAGATCAACAACAGAAGAGACAATATTCATTGCAAGTTACGCTCTCCGATCGTGGTAATCCACCACGCACCAACCAAAAGAAGGTCAGTATCACCATTAACGTTTTGAACATCAATGATAATAATCCACAGTTCCAACAACCTCAATACCAAGTCAACATCAACGAATCAATAGCAAAAGACACATCTGTTCTTACTGTATCTGCTACTGATAAAGATGGAGACGTGCTTTTATACTCGTTGGTCGGGCCAGAATCAAATTACTTCAAAATTGACTCACTTACCGGAGAAATCAGCACAAATACCAGTGATTATAGTGTGAACAAACAAGACAAGTTTTGCTTTCTGGCGAAGGTTTCAGATGGTGAACGCACTGATCTTACCAGCATTGTTATCAATGTACTAGACATTAACAATAATCTTCCAGTTATCACTAATGAAGACTTGGAGATCACCATACCTGAGGACACACACGCTGGAACTCTCTTACAGGTCATTAAGTATGAGGATAAAGACCAAAGCGATGCTGGTCAGGTCACTATCAGTGTCAAATCTGGTGACACAACAACATTCGGTATACAGAACACTGATCACTTTGTACTCCTCAAAACTGTTGATTTTGAGGCGATCAAGAGCTACACACTTGTTCTTACAGCAACAGATAACGGGAACCCACCACGAGAGTCGGCTCCACAAACGTTTACAGTAAACATTAGGAATGTGAATGATAACACCCCCTATATATCACTTGTCGAACGTACAGAGTTGCCCGAAGGATCGTACAATAATAAACAGGTGGTTGGATTTGAGGTGTTCGATGCTGATGGTAGTTTGACGCCGCTCAATGTGGAGTTGTTTGGAGATGAGGAGCTGTTCACCATACAGCAAATACAAGATCAACCATCTCGATACAACGTTCTAGTCAATGGTGAGGTAGACTACAATATCCAGAGAGAATATCCTTTAACCGTTGTTGTCTCTGATGGAACCTTTAAAAACATTTCAAGTGTTGTCGTCAATATCCTTGATGTAAACGAACCACCGTCAGTTCCCATCACGTCCTACAATGTGTCCATGTCAGAATCTGCACCAGTAGGTGCTTTACTCACTCAGATACGTGCAGTTGATAGAGACACAGGAGTTAATGCAAAACTCAAGTATGAATTCACTGGAAATAGTAATATTGATGATCAATTCAGTATCGATATAGACACTGGTTTAGTGCGGTTGAACAAGCAATTAGACTACGAGAATCGGCAAAAATACCTTCTCAACGTCCGAGTTTCAGATCACCAAATAGCAGCACCAGTAACCGTTGATCTGAGAGTCAATGTGGTTCCAATCAACGAACATTCACCAAAGATTTTTTCCAATTCTAATATGGTTACCATCTTCGAAGGTGAGAATCTAAACCATAAAATCTTTGCTAATGATTCCGATACGAACGATTTGTGTTGTTCTTTTGTAATCCTCTATCAAGACACACCAGGGCTGTTCGAATTGGTGCAGAATCAAAACAATCCTACGGTTATCAACTTAAAAAATACCAGACCATTTGATTTTGAAATTAAGCAATCACATTTTGTCACAATCAGAGCTGAAGACGGGGAATCACCAACGAGAATTGACATCACAGACCTACAAATACAAATTCTTGATCAAAATGACAACAGACCAATCTTTGGTAAATTACCAGAAGCTATTTCGCTCCCTGAAACCTACCCTATTGGTTCTATTGTTGTTTTTGTACCAGTATCAGATGCAGATAGTCCAGTAGAGAATGGAAATGTCACACTGTCCATAACCAGTGGTAATACTAATGGCGACTTCAAAGTTACTTCTGAAAACGTTATTTTTGTCGAGAAGGAGTTAAGCGCTAAAAGGAGAAGTGTTTATAATCTCGAGTTAACAGCTATCGATCAAGGTTCTCCAGCTCTCTCTGCACTGAAAACTGCAAAACTTCAAATCAATATTCGCCAAGAGAATATTCATGCCCCCACCTTCAATGACATGGCTGTCACCAGATCCATCAATGAAGGAGTTTACGAAGGAGAAATAATTTACACAGCTGTTGCAACTGACGAAGATGGTGATAACATTGTTT
>JAUEKX010035516.1:2050-14110 GCA_031834005.1 Dendronotus venustus
TTTTTTTTGTTGCGTTGGTTCGTTTCTAGCTCGCTGATTGGCTAACAATAATTTACAACAGTTTACTACGACCACTACTATGAAAACATACGATTCCATAGCTATGACAACATTCCTAAGTAAGGATAACAAAGAAATCTGTTTTTGCCTTTCCTTCTCGTCTTTTATTGTTTCGTAATATTGATGACTGTTTCCGAGGGTAGTTCAAAATCATCATTAACTTCTACGGACCGGAAAATATCAACGTCCTTATATCCATTATCACTTATTATACGAGAAAATGTAATTGCCATTCATCTTTTTAAGTTTTTTGATCGATTTTCTTCTGTTATCTTCCATTCATGAAATCTTCCTTTCCAGAAGGATGGAGGCACAAAACCCATTGTTAATATTTTCTCAAATTTCAGTGAAATTTCGTCATGTGGCAATAATTAATAATAATTTCTCTTGTTTCTTTTTTCTTTCACTTTTTTCAGCCGTACAGATGTAATGAATGAAGCCAGCCAAAAATTAAAGTATGTTAAGTAGAAAAAAAAATTATCAAAATATTTGAATATTCTACTATCATATGTATGTAGTTGCTATGAAAACTGACATTAAAATTTGCGTTTCTATTTATAGGTGTCACGTTTTGGTCATTACCAGCGCATACTCTCCCTACAAGGAAGAAGCTGTACGTCATTAATTATCATTGTTAAAAGGAACAAAAAAATTTCACCTGAAAATGCATTTATTATGTAATTGTTGCTACGTAACAATTTTTTGTTTCTTTTTTTTTTCTTCACAATTTAGCATGCATTCAAACAAAAGTTGGCAATGGATAAATCCTCCATTTTGGAATGCGCTGAATCAATTAACGTCTTTTTCGAAGATGTACGTATCCCCCTTACTTATATAATTACTCTTTTACATCACTGGCACCATTTCCATATGCATCATCATAGTCGTCATCATCGGTTTAATAAACTTCCCTTTTATTTATTTAGCCTGGAAAATGTGGCGAAGGGATGTTGCTTCTTATGCAAGGATTGGGTCTAGGTAAGGTCTAGCAATGTCTCGCACAATTTTAAATTCGACGACTTGTGAATCATATCCGTTTTCTGTTAAGTCCAAAAAATCGCATACAAACCGGGCGAGTTCCTTTCCGATATTTGATTCTTATATTTAAACTGTTTGTGTGGACTCGTTTTTTAAAAGTGATTTATGCAATCTTTTGTTTTGTTAAGTTATAGGAGTTCATGTTTCACTACGTGCTCTGCCCATTTGAATGGACATAATTCATCTAATATCTTTTGTATGTCAAGGCAACAAAGCGTTGATGCCTCTTATACATACTATTAACAAGATATCGTTTGTTTTTGTATGCACGGTGGAGAACGGAAACGAAATTATTCTATTTTGTGGCTTGTTTTATTTTAATTGTGTTTGTGGTGAACATATCGTTGTCAAGAGTGATGCAAAAAAAAAAAGTCGATGCTAAAGTCGCCTTATTGCCATTACTATTCACAATGTAACTTCTTTTTCTTTTTAATAATTGAAATCTTTTATCGATTCAATTTCATGGCTTCACCCCGAATTTAAATTGATCTTGATTTTTTATCTTGCCCACCAATAATTCATCACAGTTTGTCCGATTTTTATGTGTATTTTTTTTGTTGGTTTTTTCAACTTTGTTTTTTTGGTTGATTGTAAACAAAAGCCTCTGACAGAAATCTCAAGAGGAGTCTTGTATTTTGGAAAAGAATCAATGACAAGTGATTTCATCTGTATTGGAATGTTTTCACACTTCAAATTGCGTAAACCTCACCTCCCCCTCCATCTCTCTCCAAATAGACTTGCACAACATACTTGCAAAAGCATAACATGAAAGACGAGATACTATGGAAAAGAGAAAAAAAAGTTACGTTTATTTTTGGGACATGCTCTCGAGATTTAATTCTCCAAAGCTTTTGCTCTTGAAAGCGATCAACATTCAGTGTTGTTTATCTTTCGACCGTTTATAGATGCCATTTCACCACCCCTTGCGATTCGAAGGGTGACGAGTTATCTTACAGCTTTCCGCAATTAGTTTTCCACATGTACAATGATTTGATAAGAAAGATATTTGAATCGTGTTTCTCCTTACGAATACAATACATGCTTCGTAGTGCAGGAGACCGAAATAAGGCGAGATTTAAATCAAAACAATAAATCAACCTGGTATCCATCCAAGATTTTACTAGGTATGTAAGTAGTGCTATGAAGCCCAGTCAAATAATAAAAAAAGGATCCTTCAACCTAGAAAAAACCAGATCTGTCTCACCTCTGATTTGGACATTGAGCTCATGATCAATCGATTTTTTTCCTCTTTCATATTTTTGGCATATAGAGATCCGGCTTTAATCATTCTATATTTTACTTCATAATTTTTTTATTCATTGCTAAACTATCATTATGGGATTCTTTTTTCTTTTTTTTCTTGCATGACATAATCAAAATCAATTTAAGGTGGTATTCGTTGTCATTTCTATAATTGGATGACGAGACCCTATTTGAGTTGGCTGACATTTTTTTCTTTTGGTTAGTAATTATTGGGCGCAAGACACGATACACGATTTCATAAAAATATAAATGAAGTGAAGGTTACACTTATAGTTTTATGTGTAAAATTAAATAATAATGTATCTAAAAGCTATTTTCGGTTAAATTTCGTGATTTATTTCGTTTCAACTTTTGACAAACAAAATATCTATGAAAATAAAACTTAATCGCTTTATCCTTCTCCTATTTGACAAAGATTATTAATTGCGCAACTATTCTGTTGACTCTCCAATTGTTGTTCTTTGCCAGTCCCAATATTTATCATAGGATAATTTTTCCTATTGGATAACAATTTGCTGGACACCTTCCGTTGATTAAGAGTGCCCGATATTGAGGGAGCAGTTCTGATGGGAAAAGTGATCTATCAGAAATATCCTTATTTTATAGTATCCATTAATTTTAATGTATAGAGCTTTTTCTCCAAGGTTTTCCTTAAACTCTAGTGAAATCAGGGATTTATTTTGAGAAAGAAAAAGTAACTGCGCTCAACCAACAATATAAACAAAATTAAACATCTTTTTATGATTGGAAAAGGGATATGAAGTCAATCGTTTTCTTTTTTGATTACATACAATTTAGCGCTAAATTTTCTTTCATGAGCTTCCCGGATATAGGAAATCTATTTATTACATTCTAATTTATACTTTTCTACTATAGACATTAAAAATTACACAATCCAACTCTTGTTCGCTATTCATTAAAAAGAAAATTCTAATTGATGTTGCTTTCTCCTTTCTTATTAACTAATCGTGACGTAATATCTAGCCTTGAGTTTGCAATATAAACGGTTTACTTGAAAATGTATTTATAAAAACAAACTTTGAAATGTAAACACCAAAAATTTGGCCTACGAAACTAAACCTTGTTGTCTTGGTATCCTAACCCTTGATTGTTTAGGTGTGTATTTGTAGGAAATGCAAGCATAAAATTTGTAAATTTATAACTTAATCATCTTTCATTAGCCCTCTGGAGTCCAAAACACCTTGTCTATTTCCAAAAGCTATAATTTTTAACGCCCGCGAAATAATAGTCTAGTTGCCATACAATACCTTAAAATTATTTTCTAGGAGAGAAAAAAGGCTTAAACCAAAATAATTACTAAAACCACTGTAAGCCTCTTACATTGAGTGCTGATCCGTAACAACCGCTAGTCTTTTAATAGAATATAATTTGGATATGTTACACCGCGAGAAACCTTAGTATGGAACCTTATGCCTTAGTATTTGGTTAGTTAACATTTATCTTATATGTTTAGCCTGTGCACACATGTTTGTGTATGCTAACCAGAAGGTTTGTCCGAAGCTAGATGGCCTACTGCATGTTTTTTTTATAAGCATAACGTTTATAACCATATACAGGCTCAGGTATTGTCAAAATTTAAGCATATACTAAGCATATTATTGAGCCTTAATCTAACTACATGTTAAGCCTTTTTCTGTGAGTTGCGAGAAAGCCTTGCTTGCAGTATTTGCTGTTAAGCATGGCTTTAATAAAAATAAAGAAGTCATTCTATTGTGATTTTATTTGCTCAAAAAGGGCTGTCATTGTATTGCTAAAATAGAAGAATAGGAAAGTTTTTTTGAACCAATAATAAATAAGCATATCACAAGCATAACTTGAGCTTTCTTAAGGTTTTTCGTTAAGCATACTCGAGCCTTATTTCAAAAGTTCACATGCTTATAAAAAAAACATGTATTTTGTTAATCTTCTATGCTTAGCCTGGGCATATATGTTTATTTTTACTTCATAATTCCTTTCAAATTAAAAACGTGTGTTTTTACAAGAATGTTTGAATTTGATCTGAGACTGAACGTGGTTATTTTTATACTTGTCCGATCTCATAAGAACAACATTTTACTGTTTTGTTATATTTCGATATGGATTTTTTTCTCTGTTTCAGTCCCAGCGCTTCGAACACGTACAGCATCTCGAGGAGGTCCCGTCCACCGAACAGCTTCAATGAGTGAGGATTAACGTCTAATACCTACCATCCAAACCTTTTTTGTCACCAATAGTATCAATATCAACTGAAATAGTCAACAAGCAAATGAACTTATATCGAAACAATACATTTTTTAGCCTGTATATTGAGCTCTATTCTTTTACTTAGATTACTGAGGTTTATGGTTTTCATTAGCTAACCTTTGTACTCTCGATAACGCTACTTTTGTATTTAAGCTGCTGCTTTTAAAGTGTGCATTTTGCAGAAGTTTCTTAATTATGCTTGTAAAGCTATATATTCGTATTTAAGCAGGTATAATGTATGTGTAATAAATTTAGAAAATCTAGATTTACTAAATCTATTTTTGTCCTCGGTAATTTCTTTTGACATAAATACAAGTTTATAGTTTCTATATTTGAAATTTACCCCAGTCAATAACAATTCGAATTAATAAGAATTCTTTAAAAAAGGTTTCTCAGGCAGATTATAACCGGAGTAATTGGTGAGAATTTTACATAACGTAATCTCTCCAGCGTAGCACCGGTCTATCTACTATCTATAATGTTTGCATTTTTGCACGCCAACATGATTTGATAGAAAAACCTGATTTTTAATGATGTTGATGTTGATTTAAGAAGAACGTAGAGGGATTTCTATAAGACAATACTTTTGGATTGCCATCCAAAACCAAAACCTCTAAGGAAACGGCGGGACTCGGTGCCATTCATGGTGAAAAACCGGCAGGGGAAATGATGGGAAATTTGACCAGAGCCAAATCTTACTAACGCCAAATATACAGCTTAAAACTTGTATTTTTTGTTGTTTATACTATTTGGACTTCGTAAAATTGTGAGAAGTACGTCATAATTCTTGGGTGTGTGCGAAAGCAAATCCCACTCGCCTGGCACGTCTCATTAAGAGAATTGGTTTCTGCTGTTATACAATTGCATTTGAATCATTTAATCATTTGCTTTAAAATCGTAATTACGAAAATCCGAAAATTGTCGACTTCAATTTACAAAGAAATGTCGTTGTGTAAAATGACGTCGAAAACCATAATTATATTCGCCCTGACATGATGACAGAAACGTTAGCATCAATTTTAAATGTGTTAAGTGTAATGGCTATTAATATCCTTCGCTAAATATACACCATAAGTAATTCCCTTTTTAATAATTGTAATAATACACAAAAAGGAAAACTCTCCGCCTTGTGTCAACTTTATTAAAAAAAAAAATTGGTTTATTTAGCCGAAATAACTTTAACATAATAATTTGTTACGTCTATATACATGTTTTGCAGTCGAAATAAATTTGTCTTTTTATGTTAAAAAAAGACCTTTTGTTTCTTATATAATTCTATTAGACGGGGGTTTACTCCGGTCATTTAATTTTCTAAGTAATAATAGTTTTTACTATATTAATTTCTATATACATTGGAATGTCCGCCTGTGTATAAAAAAATCAGTCTTTGGTGCGCGTGATATACGAGAAAAGCTAACAAATATATTTCTATAATACATTTATCCTCCGGGAAGGAGAGCATCCTTTTTAGTTTCTTGAATAAAAAGCGTAATTACGTTTTCGTAAATGCTCTCTTTTGCTATTTATTGGCTTATACATACAAAACAATAGAATGTATTGTTTTTATTCCATCGATTCATTCATTCATCTCGCTCTTGTGCTCGACCAACCAAAACTCGCTATTTGTAGTCACATGACCCTCTGTGATTGTTTTGAAATTAAACTCTTTTGCAATATCAAGCCAGCGAACTGTGAAAAGTGTAGTTTGAAAGTTCACATGAGAAATTATTGTGCTGTTAAATGTTGTGGAGAGATTTATAAGGAGAGCAAAACGTTTTTTTTTGTTAGAACTAAGCCGTGAAGTAGTGATACGACGTTCCAGCAACCAGTAATCATATATTTCAAACATATGTTATAATTTATATCCATATTGACGTAAAAAGAAACTTGAGAGTATAATAGCGATTTTTTTCTGACAACAGATATTATAATTGAAGACGTGTATCGAAACAAAAAGGAACACTTTACAGTTTTGTGTATTTATATATTAGTTAAGTATGAATCTTGATCCACCAACAGTTATATTGGAAGATGGTCCGATACTAGAGCGAGAAGATCGACCACGTTCTAGGACATGGCCAATACTGCCACCTCCTATCGAAACTATACACGAACACGAGAGAGATGCAGAGATCGCCGAACCGCCACCGATTATAGAAGAAGACGAAGCAGAACTCGAGACTGAGCAACAAAAACCTGAACCAAATCCTCGTAAAAACTCTCGGAAAAACGCATGGGGAAATCTATCTTATGCTGATTTGATTACACGAGCAATTCAAAGTTCGCCTGAACAACGTTTGACTTTGTCTCAGATTTACGAATGGATGGTCCGAAACATCCATTACTTCAAAGATAAGGGAGATTCAACTTCCAGTGCAGGATGGAAGGTATTAAATTGTATTTTATATATATATCTATAATATTCGAACCATGATCTATATATATACAGTCTTGTGAAGTGAAACATTTTATAAGTTTTTGTTATGTTTTCATGTTGTTGTTGTGTTGATTTAGGCTTAAGCGTAGATTATTATCGAATACATTTCAAACTTAAGAACTTAAGATCCAAACTCATTTTTTCCCTTGATTTTTATGTGTGAAAATATGAGGTTTTTATTTTGTTTCCTTTCTCTCGTGTTAAAACGCCATTAAATTTCACCGGATCTTTCTTTTTTCTTTGAAACAATAAAAATAACCACTCTTATCTGGCATTTACTATTTCGAGTTTAAAAGGGAAGACGTTTATTTCATAATCTAACGTTGTGTGACGGTATTCCTTTTGTTTTCTTGTTGATGGTTAAATATTTATAAACCTTGTCGAGAAATATGTATTACAGAAAGAACATTTGTGTTTTAGTAATTAGAAGAACAAAATCTTTTTGCTTTCTCCCTATTTAACTTCGATTTTTTATTGTAAAAATGATACACCTTTCCTTACCTCTAGCACCTTTTTTGCCCACCTCTAAACGCACTTTAAATGTTTTTTTGTTTTTTTATCAGAACTCAATACGGCACAATTTATCACTTCACAGTCGATTTATGAGGGTTCAAAACGACAACAATGGCAAAAGCTCATATTGGGTAATCAACCCTGATGCCAAGCCTGGGAAATCAAACAGAAGACGTTCTGGTTCAATTGATGGCCAACCAAAAGGTGAAAAGAAACGTCGAACCAAAAAGTTACATCAAAGTACAGATGATATTTCTGCCCTATCACCCAGCTCCATGAAGTTCAAACAAAATAGGTCATTTGATAATCTCTTCAACATCGGATCACCATGCTCCAGTACAGATTCCTTGTCAAACATTGATGATTTTCACGGTACAGATGTTGGATACCCTTATAACAGCGAAGCATTCGGCCGACCACGTTCGACTTCTAATGTTTCGAATGTCTCAAGTGTTAGTGGACGAATGACCCCGACACAACTTGATATCGATGCTGAATTAGAACAATCGAATCTATCGATGATGCCAGCCTCTCAAATAGGTGGAGTTGCTGATGAAACAGCAAATATGGTGGAATCAATGAGCATCGATCCCCAGCAGTCTAATCAACAACAAAGAAACATGGGTTCCATCAATCTCAACGATAGTATGAAAATCATGAAAACAAACGAATTGGGCTATGCTGCAAACAATCCTGTGGTAACCAACACAGATCCTTCGTTACCTCAAAGAAGACCACATTCGGATTCGTTTGGAAGTGGAGATTCAGGTTATGAAAGTCCAGCCTATTTCTCTCCACCACAGGGGGGCCAAGGAAGGGGAAACATGGGAAAATTACCTTCTCCTGGATCTAAACCACCACCACCACCCTACAACCAAGCCTTTGGGAATCCATTGAGCCGACCCAACCCAATGTTCAATGCTGGAAGAATGAACAACTTCTATCCCCAGCAACAACAACAACAACAACAGCAACAGCAGACCCAATCAGCACAGCCGCCTCAAAATCGATTGGGAATTAATGCTCACATGGTTACAGCTCCCCGTCTAACGCACCATCCAATGCAAGCTCAACAATCATACACACCAAATCAAAGCATTCAACAACCTTTCAACAACTTTGGTCCTGCTGGTGCTCAAAACATGCAGCAAATGAGTCCTGGTCACTATTCGCATAACAATATGGTAGCTCCAAACGTATCCATGGATACTGCCAAAATGTATTCACAATCTCCACAGTCATATCAACAACAGGTTCAACCACAACAATTCATGAAAAAGACTGTTGTACCATCGGTAAATATTTTTGGTACAGAGACAGACATCCCTGATGACTTGTGTCAAGTTAAACTGTGTGATTTTGCTGATCAACAACAGCTGGCAAGCGACATTGACGCTATCATCAAAAACGAACTAAACTCTTCAAGAAGTACTTTGCAGAATATTTACGGCCAACCAAACAGTAATACAAACGATTCGAACAATAATGCAAGTAATATGCAAGGATCGAACTCATTCCCTCTGACTGGACAAAACTGGGTCAGATAATGGTGATGTTACCTTAGTCTGGAGAGTTGATGAGTTGTGTGGTATTTGACACACGTAGCCCAACATTTTAGAGTTTGTAACGTGGTAATGATGATAAAAACCAACCCTGATAAAAACATACCACGAAATGTTCTTTACAATAAAAACGAAAACATTTATTTTGCATGGACTCGTCGTTCGATTTTCTTAATTCCAGCTGGATTGTAATTAAGAAAAAGCCGTTAAAAGTCTCGAATCATCGTTGGTTGCAGAGATTGACTTTTACAAACATAACATCTTGTTGAGATATCCAAACTCTTATTGATAAAAAAAAAGAAATTTTTCTTGCTCATAGAAGATCAGCTTTTTTTTAGAATTTCTTGGTTTCTTTTTTAACTTTAAAAGCAGTTGGCAAGCTTGTTAGATAAGTAGCCTGGTATGATGGATTTTAGACGAAACGAAGAGTACATTATTATAAGATTTATAAAACTGTTATATTGTGTTGCAGAAATTTTTAAACGGACTTAGTAGTATTTATTGTGACTTTTTTGTAACCTTAAAAAATGTAAAAACTAAAAGGGAAAAATGCTTGATTTTCCCCTACCTTGCATTCATAACACCCATCATAAGTACAATCCATTGTTTTCCTTTTTTTTCCTTACTTTTAAAGCTTTTTTTCATATACAATATATTTGCTAAAGTTTTTGTGAAAGGTTTGCGATTAATTTTTAGTTCACTTTTATTTTTGTGATTTTTGTGAACCCAACTTTCTTCGTTTACTAGATCACCTCTTTTTTTTATCACAGCTGATGAAAATATTTTTTTTCTTTCTATCTCGCCGCCATTTTTTTTTTTCCTTTACGGTTTTATTTTACTAATTTTTTTATTTTTGTTGCTTTTTTTTTTAGTTCTCTTTCTTCGTGAGAGTAACATAATTTTCGGGTCGTTCGTTTTTGCTGTAAATATTGTCCATAAACATAAGGCGACGATTGTGGAAATCGTTCAGTTTAATAAAAATAAAAACAAGCTGTATCTCGTCCTTACTTTCCTGTTCCACTTCTTTGTATCAAAACCCATGTCTCCTGTGATTTTGGAAGACAGCCAAAACCCTTTTTTCAGATTATGGAAATATACACAAACTGGCTCGACATGATGTGTGAACATACATTGTGTTACCACATGATTATGCTTTTTTTTCCTTTTTTTTTAACGTTTTTCGTACCTGAGTTATACTTATCTCAGTCTGGTAATCTCTAATACTATAATGAAGGAAAATGTTGTATGTCCCCTGTGTATTGTCGAGTGAACTAAAATACCTTTTATAGAAAACAGTGGGATATCACAAGCTCACTAGATCCAATTTAGTATGAATGAATAAAAAAAGAACGTAATCGTGATCTGGGAGAAAAGTTTGGCTGTCATGGCAACTGATGCGCTTAAAATTCTCTCGTACATCAGAAGTAGGAAAATATGGGAAAATATGATTGAATCATTCATTATACGATTTTTTTATAAGGAGAGGTAATAGAAAGAACAATATGTACTGACAAAGCTTCGGGGAAAAATACATAAATATCCTAAATACATGATTTATCAAAGAAAATGTTTATGGTTCGCAATCAAGAAAATTACAATCCTCTATTGGCTAATAGTTCAAAGTAAAAATAATCTTATTAGTCGTTGTTAATAATGAGTTAATAGTTTTGAAAAACTTGTTAATTACCATGAGTCCCCATTTTTCATTTCACAAGGGTAAAAAAAGCTCTGAAACACATTAAGTTTTTTGTGGGTGTTCGTAACAAAAAGAAGGGAAATTACTTTTGCATCGCGAATTTGCAAAACATAATTTAGACAATTTTTTTGTTCATTGTTTTCCAAGCTAATCACGTTATATCTGTATTGAAAATCAAATCATATACGGTTGATACGTTATAAAATCCCTGTTTATCGGACACTTGAGTTGGTTATTCGGACACTTAAGCGATGAGGTGTGCTTTCGTTGTTCCAATTGACATTCTCTACATTGCTAAAGGTAAACACTGCAGACAGCAACAAGATTTTTTCCAACATACAAGTTGTTTTTCTATGGTAACCTCACGTCCATGAGTATTCACATGATTATATGTTTACGTCATCTAAACATTTGATGATCGAGCAGAATACCTATGTACACAGTTCTTTTTATAAGCAACTAAGAGAATTACCAAAAAGCGTTAGGAAGTAAATTACGATTTAAAAGTTCAAGAATTAAATTAATGTTGAAATTGGGTGAAAAAAACAGCGTTTTCCAAAAAATGGGGCCTGTACTTAAAGAGTTAACAAAGAAATGTTTTTTTTTTCCAAAAAAGTATCTGAAACTGCTCAAAATGTTTCTTTATTGTATTTGTAGGGGATTTCATGTAGCTACAAAAAACAATAATTTTAATAATTTACACTTTATTTAATAAACTATAAATTTTTTTTTTTTGGAGAGGGGGGGGGCAAACTAGTAATTTCTAGGTGTTTTTTTTCTTCAGAAAAACAGAAGAAAAACACATTAGGAAATAACTAAATAAACTTGGTATAACTTATAATGACTTTTGTAGGTAAATCCGCGGTTTTCTCTACAGCGAAACGCTAACATGAAAAAAAAAAGTTTCTTATTAAAAACTGTGTTAGTAAGCGGAAAATAATAGAGAGGGAAGATGAAACAATTTTGATAATGCAAATCTTTGCTATAACGCCCTTAAATACTTAATTGTGATGTCATTGAGTTAATGATCGATGCATAATTTTTTTTCAAAAAAAACCTAATTACTAATACCACTATTTTGTTGCTATTTTTAACGAAATTGATTTTTCATGATTTTCCTCTTCTCCAGCCCACTGATTTCCTTCTTCGTCAAAAGTTTCAAAACACGTAAATTCACTAATTAAACTAATGTAAATTAATTTAATTTGAATAATCAACAGAAATGTTTAGAAACTTGAGGCATATCT
>JAUEKX010035625.1:0-10914 GCA_031834005.1 Dendronotus venustus
TTTCAGCAAGAATATAATATTATAAAGTAGATAATAAATTTTTCTTTTTAATGTGAACTTTTTAAATTTTGCTTAATAGATATTTACAAACTAAAAAATACATAATTTTTCATTTTTTCCAATGAAAAAAGAAGAAGAAATACAGGTTAATTCGTGTGAAAAAAAGCCCCAGAGTATTTGACTTCTATGTAACGTATTATGTGTAAAGTAAAATATTATGATTTTAGGGTTTTTAGTAAAAAACACGACCAAAATAACAATTAATTTAGAAAACAAAAATATACACTACAAGAAGATTTTCCGCAGTTGAGACGGTGAAACAATATTATTACATTTCGGACAGAGCTTCTTGGCACCTAATACTCTAAGCCAACAGTCACTACAACAAACATGCCAACAAGATACCGAAACTGCAGGGTTCGTGTACGCCCCCATACAAATCGGACACTTCAAAATATCTTTTTCTAATTTGCTTTCTGAATCATCTATGTGTTTACTTAAGAGTCCCACAAGTTTGTTTTCGTCGCCATCAGCAGCCTTTACGATTGACTCTAAGCGTAACTTTCTCGGTGACGATGTTATACTGTGTTGTGACGATCCTATGTCTTCGGTCGTGTGACCAGTATTATCCGTATTAGGCGACAACGGTGCTAGAGATTTGGACGACGTCGCGACATCAACGGCGCGTCGAAGAATTGCTTCTGATTCGAGTTCAGCATCTGTTTTTTCTGACGTACTCGGTAAAATGATGTCTGCTTCTGAAAACCTTTTATTTGAAAAACAATGTTAAGGAACAAAGGCTGGCAGAATTTCATAAATACAGAACACACACAAATAACGATTCAAATCGACACAAACATGACACATAATGACATATGTAAATATGTCTGTTATCCATGAGGAGGCAAATATTATTTCTATAATTTTTATCTAATAAAAAATTTTATTTCAGTGGATACTTTTTTCAAACGCCCTGTTTAATTTTATTAGTGTTCAGGTCTACGAGCACTAACAACAAAGAGAAAAAAAAAACATATAACAGTGGATATGACATCTGGTTGAAAAGATACTGTTGTTTACCAAACTGCGCAGATTCTTCTTCCCCATCAATATCGAGTTCCTCGTCACCGTCTTCCATCACGAGTCTCGTCAAACGCCCCTCCCTCCTATAATGCTCACTATCCATCAAAGAAGAACTCCATGTAATCTCATCTTCTTCTTCTTCATTCTCTTCCTCTTCGCTACTGCTGTATAATTCAAATTGGTAGTCATTTTTTGCAAAACACTTTGCTAGGTGTCGACTACTATCGGCAACCTCTAAGAATTCGTTACACACTGCGCAAGTAATTAGTTCATATACTGACGTATCAGTCGCTTGGTTACTTTGGTTGACTGTTGTACTATTATTGTTACTCAACAGAAGTGCTTTCTTACGTTTCATCGACATGAGAAACATATCAGCGTACCTGTCGTAGCGTCTCTTACGAGAGTCGCGTAGTTCTTTTGTTCTTTCCTCGAGTGACTTTTTCTCTTCTGCAAACTCATCTTCCTCGAAACACTCTTCGCTCTTTTGTTTTCGGTAACGTAATCGCATTCGTTCCTGTCTTTTCTGAGATTCAACCCCTGTAAATGGGGTTTTAGCCCGCTCAAGCTCTTGTATATAATGCTCGTGAAATTTCTCATTCCCCCGTATGGTGACTGTGCATACAGGACAAACAATACCATTTGTTACTGCGCTCAGTTTTCGTCGTTTTCTATCCTCTAACGATTTTAGAGGTGCTTTTGTTGATTTGATTTCTTCAATAGATTTTCTACTTTTTCTTCTTGTTGTAGTCATTTTGTTTGTATTATAATTTCTGTAAAATAAATAAGTAAAGAGAAATATCCTGTGAGAAATCAAAATCAGTTGCATCTAGCCAAATAAATGGTGTTATTATTATTATTATTATTATTATTATTAGTGCTCCCATTCCTCCACACGAAAAATTTTTTCTTGAAAAAATGACCTCTACATGATTTTAGTTTTTCTATACTATCTGTTTTTTTTTATTCACATCCATGGTTTCACAACTTATTTTAATTGTATATTACATCTGATTGGCTACATTCTGTCATGTGGTAGTTTTTGTTTTCACTCTGAAAGAGGTTATATGAAATATTTTTTAGCCATTTGGATTTCAGAAAACATGGGGTATAAAGTTTTATCAGTGAAGAAAGATTTTTGCAGTTTACAGAAGAAAAATACAAAATTGTGGTTCACCAAAAAAGTAAAAAACGATATTGTATAGCAATATATGCATGCTTGCTAAAAATTGGCACCCATGTTTATCACAGTCTATATAGTCCTTTAACAAAGTGGTCCCATATCCCATAGAATACAACAAAAGAGTTACAACCACAAAAAACTAGGTTATTCTATTATATTTTGATAATTTCTTTTTTCTGTTAGTCACTGTAATAAATTTAGATTTAACTTATTCTCTTTCAAAAAATAAGAAATATATATATATATATATAGGTCAAAATCTCTCCTTATCTCCTTATTACTTTAACATACAAAAAAATAAACCTGATGTGTACAAAATAGCTTGCACAAATATATATGTGTGCATCACAACTATTTGTTTTGTTATTATGTCCATATTTGTTCCATTATTGGTTAAAAAGAATAGTAAAGTTTAGTTTTTGATAAGGGAGAGAGAGGAGTTTTGATAAAACTATTAATATTTTAGTAGAATATTTAAACTTTATTGAAATAATATTGTATATACCATAATGCTTCGAATAAGCGTCCCCTATTTTTATAGTATTTTTTAATAGATGCCCCCCCCCCCCTTTAGAGGGGCCTTTATTCGAAACACACTTAAAACCCAATTAAAATAAAATGAATTTATGTGCAGCAGGAAAAGCTATGTTGCAAGCACAAATTCAAAACCTACATGATAAGGATTAACACAATAATCCATTTATTGCGATATCAGAAGATGTTGCCGCAGCTGCTCCTTTTTTTAATATAATAGAAGAAGACGAAAATGATGAGTTAGAAATTATGTAAAATTTTATGAATATAATTTCTCATGAGGGCAAAAGAGAATATAAAAATTTAATAAACGCCCTTTCTAATAATCAAAAAATTTTATAAATACCCCAGGCCTTTATTCAAAGCTATATGGTATATATTTACAAAACTCATAATAAAGATAAAACATTTATACAACAATGACTTGCTACACAAAGTATACATATACAGAATTTTTCCTTGATTGGGATATCATATTCGAACCGGAAAATCAATCGATCTGCCTTCACTTAGTATCCTATTCAGGCCAAATTCATCTGATAGAGCAATAATATCAAACATGTCACACTATTTAAAGTTCATATTTATAGTTTGGCATTTACTAATTTTTTTTCATTTAATGAAGAAACAAAAACATAGCTGGTCTCTTTCATGTTAGTCATTGAAATGCAATTCCATACATAGAATGGTTATGAGAAATGAGGTTTTTCAGCAAAGTTTTAATATAATGGAATTTCCCTTCAGACCTTTAATTTTCAAACTTAAGCAAATTATTATTAATATTATTAGTGTTATTATTAATTCCATGTTATTTGCCGTTTAAAAATGTAAACTATATATCTTTTTATAGTGTGCACACTCAAAGACACATGAAAAATTACTGCGTTCAAATGGATTTTACTGGAAAATTTAGTTTGAAATGGAACATCATGTTGATCAAAGGAAGTATTTTGAAAATTTTTGGGGTTTTCAAGTGTGCATATGCGTCTATTTTTTGGCTGCACTTGAAAATTTATGTTGATCAAGATCTCGTCGAAGTCTGCCACCAAATCCAACTGGAATGTCAAAAAATTTTTAAGTGCAAAACTGTAGATTGAGAAGCAAAGAATTTAAATAGTGTGAATGTTTGATTTATCCTGATTGTGTGATTTTCCTTTCATATAAAATATCCTGATAGGAAAAGTGTTGTATTGGCAGGGGTAAATGAGGCTGGTTTAATTCACTAAACAGAAAATACAATCTTGAAATAAAATATCAAAGCTGGTTAAAAGATAGGTGTGAGGGTAAAAGGTTAAGCAGTTAAGAACCGGTAAGGAGAACAAATGTGTTTAAAGTTGATGATCCCTAAGACTGATATTCAAATGTATAGGCCTGAAATATTTGCATTATTAATCTTCCCATATCTCAGCAATCACAAAAGAAATATTAAACATTGCTGTTGCATTGAAGAATCCTGTGGTTAATATTGCAAATGATGGCAAAAATTTATGAAAATAAAAATAATTTAGAAAAACCCCAAACTTTAGGTTCTAAAAAAATAAATTTTCCTTTCATTGAGAATCAAGACATGAAATTTGACTTTCTTCTATACAAAAATGTGAACAAGATACACAATTAGCTAAACATATACCAGATGTTACATAATATATAACTATTTAAACATCATAACCAACAAATAAGCTGAAATTCAGCAAATCAGATAAAAACAGACATCAAATAAACAGTGCAATCAACCTCAATCAAATTTTTGTATGTTTATAAACAGCAATCTGGGCTTCGTTTCCGTAGAGCATTGAAACCACTTTCGATATCAAAAATATAGGCTGCGATATCTTCCAAAAATCGCACTAGCCTCCCGGGACGGTTGTTTTTATTTTCTCGCCTTCAATGCTAGTTGCTTTATTATTTTACGCATTTTTTTAAGAAACACACCAAACACTTTAGGTATTTTACAGGGGCGGATAGAGGTGATTCACAAGTTTGTTTATTATCAAAATAATTTAATCAGGAGATTTTATACTAATAATCGCATGATTTTGAGGGTGATTTTGGATTTATATCCGCTGTTCAACTCGAACTGTGAGGGCTTTTAAAATGAAAAAAGGGCTCTTTTAATCTCAAACCACCCGAAAATTTATGCTATTTCTGGTTAATCGTATGCCTTTTTAACTCTAGCAGTGCCGATTACAACTGAACGGGCCGATTACGGATTATGGAGTATATAAGAATATAGAGAATATAAAATTTCCCAATTTTTTGATAACCAATTTTGTAACAGACCGTGTTATTCCCACGCTGTCTAAATGTCTTCGACCTCCACGTGGATTTATTGTTAGGCTATTATAAGTCGTTCTTTTTAATCTTTTGTTTATCTATTATCAAAAATATATTGTGTATTGTTTTTTTCCATCAATTTTGGACATGTCTCACATTTTTCGCCTAATGTAACTTTTGAGGCAAAAAAAATTGTTAACATTTGTTACTTAAATTTAGTCTAAATTCCCATTGGGAAATAAAGCAGTAAAAATTGTTTTTTGTAAGCAACAATTTAGTGTGGTTCTTACTGAAGCAATTTTCGAAGGAAGTTGAAAATAATTTTATTTATTAATTAATATCTATTAATGTTTATTTTCATATCAATCGAATATCATGTTGATACAACAATAGAGTTAATGTGTATGCCTTAGCAATATTTAACAGCAATTTGAGCAGGTCCCATGACAGCAAAGATAATCAATTAATTTTGAAAATTATTTATCCATAACTCAGGAACACAAAATGATTAAGCTTTTTTCATAAGCTTTTCAATATTTCATCATCATCAGTGTAATAAATGATCTAATTTTATACAAACAAGTTTTTGTAGAGAGAAGTAATCACAGAAAAGTCTCATGAGACCATTGTACGTGGAGACAATGGAACAATGGTAGTTTTTCTGCTATTATTTCTCTCAAGTTATTTCATTGCAAAATAAATGTAGGCATTTGGTTTCTAATTGGTTATTTAATGAAGGCTTGCGTAAACAGATTATTGACGCTTCTAAGTTCTTTCTTTCTTTGTTGTTGCTAACCATAATGATTCTCCACGAAAAAAACATGCTCAGGATTTTCCATCAGGTGTTTTGAAGGTTCCGATTTGCCCTTTCTCGAATTATGTTCAAAAATTAGATCATTTATATTTACTACACTGATGATGATGAAATATAAAAAAGCTTATGAAAAAAACTTAGTCATTTTTTGTTCCTGAGTTATATGGATAAACAAATTATGAAATATTGGCAAATATTATTATACTAATTTTGAAAAATTGTTTGGTTTTATGGCACTATGTTTTCCAAACGTTTCCTTATATTCAATGAATGGATTTTTAATGTTTTTCTTTTAATCACTTCTTTTGCAAACAGTAATGAAGGAATGCCCTTTAATTTTCGTCTTCATATGCTGCCTCTCTAATTCAAATGAAAATATCTATACCCACAATTTATCATTAGACATATATATAACAATATAGTTTAATTATCGCATAGTTATTGATCGTCATTAAAATTAATGTTATCGTATTTCCCATAGACTTTGTCGTACCGCAAAAGACAAATTATAATGTGACAATAATTTTTGTTTTTGAAAAACACAATCGATATAGTAGATTTGCAGATACATGTTAACATGTGATATAAAGCAGATGTGCATGCAAGCCATTTTTTTATATAATCTAATAGTTTTAAAGATATACCATTTGACAGGAGAGACTTGAGAGCCAGTAGCAAAGAAGAGTTTTTAGAGGTATATGCTTATTTTTTTATTTATTACTTATAAGTATATGGTATATTTTTTGCGAGTAATTTTTTTGAATATTTATTGGGATTTTTAATTATGTTATTGGAAACTAGCAATCAGATCAAATAGGTGAAAAATGAACTGATACGTACGACACTAGGTCTACTGATAAATACTGGTAAAATATACTGATGCTATGTCTGTTTTTTTTTTTGAATTGTATATGTGTCAGTATATATAAACACATATAAAGAAGCCACGAACAACAGCTACACGTATGATAATTTTCAAATGAATATTTGGTCTGTCTACAAAAGATTTCATCAACATATTAAATAAAAACGTTAGAAAAATGCAAATAAAAAGTTGAAAAAATAGTTGACAGAAACGTGCGATCAATTATAAAACAAGTCAATTGAAAACGTTTTCTTGAATTCTGCTCTATATTACTCACATACTTGTTAACTTATTAAAAAATAAGTTAAATGTATCTGAAATCTACTATATCAGTTGCACAAAAAAATTTGTGGTTCAAAACACTTTATGATTTACGTTTATCAAGTTTCCTGGCAAAGTATAATAAATTCTGAAAAAGAAACAAAAATAATTTTCAACAACTATTTAAATCAAACAAACATTTAATAAAACAAATTTTATACAGTATGCAAATTATGCATAGGTCATATTATGTGCAGGGTCAAACCAAACAAACTTGAAGTTATATTTTCAATTAATCATCAAAAGTAGGTACCTGTACGTGTACCTACGTAAACATCTACGAAGGAGAACATCTTTACCTAGGACGTCATTATTTTTTGTTGATATTATTCTCCTCCAAAAAGCTTTGAATCTACGTACGTAAATATCAATTTTGTTTAATCATATTAACAGAAAGGAAAAATCAATATAGACGCATTCTCCCATTCTCTGAAACTAGCAATGCAACATTTCTACAGGAAAAATTCTGGAAAAAATCCCGAAGAAAACCCTCTGAGATATGTTCTTTAAACATATTAAACCTGCTTTTGGTAATTTGAATATAATTTGAGCTTTCTGTAGCTGCAAGAGCTGATACTTTACAATAACACACCTTTATTGGCTGGATTTATTTTGTAACATGGTAGCACAGGCTAAAACTGTATGGTTGGCTGTTGATTGCTTATTATAAACACTCCCTCATGAATTTATATTTACATTTTTTGTTTGATTGCTTGGGTTGTTTACAAGATTGCACGTTTACAAGAGCTTGGCAACGCGAGTGGAATTAGCACATTAGATTTAACAAGTATTTTCATATTATTTATTTGATTATTGTTAGTGCTGGCGGTGCTGGGTTGTCTTGTTATAACTATAGTAAAAAAGTAAATAAAATAAAACAGCAATAAAAGATCAGAATTTGGGGTTAATTTCTTGAAAATCAATAAAATGGACTGCTTTTATAAATGGTATCGAAAAAAATTACCTCTTGAATCTTTTTTTATAGACGTTTCTTATTTTATTCTTAGTGAGAGGGGCAGCTTTTTTCCGGATGCAATTTCTGTTATGTAATTCATAGATTGTATCGCAGTAGAGATCGTGTTTAAAATCCTAAGATTACCCTAGCCTACGACTACAGTGCTCTCTGAAAGCTCGTGTTTATCAATTCTGTTCATGGCTCACGGCTCTTGTTCATAGATGATCTTTTTTCTTCTTTCATATTTATGTTTCTATACAAGTAAAAATACAGAAAAAAGGACATAAATTTGACGATAGCCACGTCGATAGAAGAAGTTGTTGTTTGGACTTTGAAACGACATTGTAATAATATATATTATTGATTACGTTAAAATCGGTAATTGCTAGTGTCGAACCACATAGATTAGGGAACTGGTGACTAGTTTACTCATACTAGGAATATTTGAAAAGAACAAGTGTACCCCTATACTAGTTCGTTGTCTTTTTTTCGCGATCAGAGCTCAAGCATGGTGTATTTTGATTGTTAAGGCTTGAGATCAGAGCACGGAAAGCAACGATGTTTATGAAACTCTAGATAAGATAGTGAAACTCTTTTTCTTGTGGAATATTTGTGTTATGAAAAACTGCGCATAAAAAATAAACTATTGCTGTGCTGTAAACGGAGCAAGTTTTTGTATAGAATCTGTGAATGCTCACTTTTCTATTCAATTATTTTGGAAAAATAAAGTTCTCTAATGCAACAAGAAAGGCGTTCAAAAAAAAAAAAAAGATTTCGTGGAGTTATCCATTACTCCAATAATAATATTAATAACAATAATAATAATAATTATAATAATAATGCAAATTTATCAGTTAATCTGTCTAACTTTACGAGTTCTCTAATTCACCGAATGGAAATAAAAATCATGGTAGTACGACAATAGCAATATTCCTTTTTCTTATTTTATCAAAAATAGTGTATTACCAAAGCACTATTATATCATTATATAGTTAACTACCTTGTTTTGGATAATTAAAAAATCAATCACCAAAACGTCTGTTATTCAAACACGCCTGCACAGTACAAAATAAATGTGGACATACCGTACAAAAATGGTGACCTATGCTATATACATAGCGAGAACTTGTTGTCTGCCTAATTTTGACAATAACAACATAAAAATCAACATAAAGCAAAGATGAAGGAGAGTAGGAGATGCCAAAGATGATCCAATGTTCTTGGATATTCAAGAGCTATTTAAATACATTCCCTCGTTATCTTATGACAACAAACACACTAAATTCCTGTCTACAGGGTACACAGGTGGTATAATCTCGATCTAAATGAATATTTTTGTTAGAAATCCGTGTACAGAAGACAGGCATTTGACTCTCACTGTGGTGTATTGAAGTGGGCATATAGTTGTCATCAAAAGGGCTCCCTTGGTAGTTAAGTGGTTTTAATACCCTTAATTAATCCTAAGACACTGCGGCAATTACCTAAACGTCCTTCTAAGCTTTTTTAAACAGAGAGCAAGTTTATTTAAGCATTGCAGCGTAATTGCAAATCGACAAATAGGTTCATTAAGAGGCTTAATACATTAAGAGAACACATGGCAAGACTTAATGCGAGCTCTCCATTGAGATAGGTAAGTATTTAAGTCGAAATTAATTGCACACTCGTCTATTACTTGAACGTAAACGTGGTACCCCCTGTTTCGCTTGGCTTTTCAGCTAACTTAAATATGGTTGACGGGGGTTTGGACGTAATTGTATTTCACAAAGTTTCGCTTAAGACTTCGTTGCAGTGATTATCTTCCACGCTTTTTCCATTCAGACTTTTTCAATAATATGGATTGAGTGACATTAAGATAGATTAAGATTCTTCCATTGGTACCATCATCGTCAATCTGAGATTTATAGATCTTTCTTGCTGAATTATAGGTAAAATTAATTGTTTTTTTCACTACTTATTATTATTAATTATTATTTACCCTATTAGTTTAGTTTTGTTGTTGTTTTACTTAAGTGTTTTTTTAGTGTTTGATTGAGAGGAATTCTTGCTAATACTTTTTCCTACTGTTTCTGTGGTGTTATTGGTTTTATGCAAAGCTTGTGAAACGATAACACAGTGAATTCTTCACCGAGGGACGTTAGAATGATGTTGAAGGAACGTTCTTTCGACGTTTTGTGATGGATGTGTTATATAATCAAGCATATACTAGCTTAGGGTATTAGCGTTACTGCGTTAAAAAAAATAATTTTGAAATCTTTTATGAGAGCAAAACAAAAACAATTGAGTAACAACTTGTTGTTAAGATGGTTCAACTAATTCCCCTAGCAAATTTGTGTTGTGGTTTTTTATAAATTCTTCTCTCAGTCACTAGTGTTATTTTTGATTATTTTTCTTGGCAGTGGAAACCAAAATGCATTTGTTGCTGGTATCCGTATGACCTCAGTGGTTTGTCCGTGAAATGATTAAGAAAGGACTTTGCAATACACCGAATCTTCAAGTTTTGTTTGATTGATTGATCAGGGTGTTTTGTAATTTGTTGTGATTTGAATCAATCAAAACCTTTTTTCTTCTTTTGTTTATATTGCGTATATTAATTCCGGTACTTAAGTTTTTTGTATTGAGCTTATTTTTGTGAAAAACTTCATATGGCCAAGTCTTATTGTTGGTGATATGTAGAGACCCTTACCTGAACACATTTTAGCGATTCCCATACAATTGATATACCTACCTGAAACAATTATTTTATCACTTTTTATACTCTTACTTATTTTTTTGCGGATTTGGCCAATATCTACAAAATCCGTTGAGATTTACTCAAATTATCCAAGTAATTCCAGTAATTACAGCGGGCAACTCCTCTGATAGAGACTACTCTACCCTATTATACA
>JAUEKX010035735.1:0-14109 GCA_031834005.1 Dendronotus venustus
TCATAGTTGATTGTACTGAATGAATTCAGACATCTACATCTACATTGGATTCAGGTTTAAGCTTGCGTTTAGTTTTTTAAAAAGAGAGAGACCTGTTCGTCATACACACACCAGATGTGATATTTTACTCAAAATAGATTATTTCTAACATTTTGCGGAAAAATACAATATAGAGATTAAAAAAGCTACTTTGTTTAGTTAAAGTAAGCAGTTTTTTCACCTACTGCCTAACATTCGGTTACCTACCTGGTGTTTCTTCTGCTTTTTCAGAATTAGATTTCGAGAGTATTGGCGCGGATCGTCGAACCGGTCTAGATTTTTTACTTAAAGAAGAATTTCTTCTTGGTAAAGGAACAGGTTTGAAGATTTTGTCTCTAGGACTGTCGGTGTCCTCAGATTCATTATGTTGCTTAACTGCTGTCGAAGTTGAGGATGGTAATTTAATACCAATGCTTTCCAGTTTTTCAGTATCGTGATCGTGTCCTAAGCCAAAAAGTAATAATTTATCTTACGTATAATTTATCTTTCTAAGATTCATAACTTCGAAATGAATAATAAAGTATTTTAGTATTTATATCACGTTCCTACATATATATTGAAGAAGAAGCTTCGACATATTAAAGAAAATGAGATTTTATAAGCATAATTTATTTTTCATTATCTCATCATAACCAAGTCAAACATTTTCAAAAAACTGACTTATCAAGACCTCTGCTTAATTGGGACATTCGCTGAATCGGACATTATTCCCATTCCTCTTGAGGGTCCGAGATAAATGGAGTCTATTGTATGTATATATTGAAAAAAAATATTCCGTTACCTATCGTTTTTTCGTGATAAGATTTAGGTCTAAATCGCGGAATCGGTCTAGATATTGTATTTGAAAAAGAATTGTTTCTTGGAGGAGGAACAGGTCTGGAGGTTTTGTCTCTTCCAGTTTTAGGAATGTCTGTTGAAGTTGAGGATTCAAAATGTGGTCCGTTTATATTTGAAGTTAATAAAGATAAACTCAAGTCATTGTCATCATGGGATTCTCTTCTACTTCCAGGAAAATCGCTTGCTTTGAGAAATTCAATAGTATTACTGGTTATGGGAGATTCTGTACGTGGTTCCACTCCTGTTGAGGTTAATAACTGTAAATCATTGTCGATCATTTTTGGCACTGCAGAATCATTGTCATATCCTAAACAAAAAAGACAATTTTTTCTTTATTTTATCTCCTTTCTACTCCATATACGTTTATCAAAACCAAAGTATCGGAATTTAGAGGCGGAATGCCCCACCTTCTTTGAGAAGTTAAAATAAAATTAATTGGAAACCCCGTATTCATTTCGTTTAATTTTAAACGAACAGACAAATGACGTCATTTGATACATTATTTTGAATTTAGTTATGGAAGTTGCAAATTTCTTTATTAGCTTATAAAATTGATATAATTCCATTATATTATGAAAAAGCATCTACCCTATTTTACTTGAATACCCAATATATGTACTAGCCGTGATAACATTTTCCTTTAATAATAATATGACTTCTTTAATTTTGATGATTTCATCCGTGTGTTTTTCTTATTTTTCTTCTTTTTCATTTTTTGAGCGTTTTTCAATTTATTTATTTCCGTTGATCATCGGTCCAAGTTTTCTGTATGTGGTCACAAATAGCAATTTGGATAACTGCAGAAGGTTGAAAGTGACGAGAGAATCATTTGCAATCTTTATATATCGTTATACTTACTTAAAAAAATAAGGTTCCACAATAAATTTTAAATTAATTCTTATCAATTTTTAGTCAGTTTAAAGTTCAGTAAACAAGGGATTTTCTACTTTCAATTGTCGTCTCTCAAATAGAACACACTTTCGTATAGGTGCAATATAATAATTGTCAATAGTTAGAATTTACATTATTTAAAAATTACAAAGTTTAACTTTTATTTAAAAATAGCATTCTTTAAGATTTTTTATCAATAAATTAAAATGATTCCTGTATAAATGTTTTTATCTCAAAAAGATATTTCATGAATGCTTCTAACGGTTTCCAAAATCTTTTATATTCTATACATATCTCAGTATTTTCCTCAGTTTTTCTAATTTACCAAGACTTTGAGACTTTATTTGTACAAAGAACGTATACAACACAGAAACAGGAGCATGCACATTTTGCGACATTTTTATTTCCCCCTGTAGCTACAGTCCGACTTAAGTGAAGGAATCAGTCAAGTGATTCTTTTTTATTCTTAACGGATAATAACGTTTAATTATCTCTAGATACTATAATAATAGGACTTTTGATATATAATTTTTTAATTTAGAAATGCAGTTATCAGGAAGCTCGAATTAGACTAGGAGGCTAAAAGTTTGAAAAACACCTCTCATTATTGTTTCTATGTCTTTTTTAGAAATTCTTGCAAAATATATAAAATGTTATGAACTCACTCACAAAATCATGCTCAAAATCATAACGAAAACTGTTTTGATTAAAAGTTTATACTTACCGGTTGCTAGGGTGGCAAAAACGAACTGTAAATATTCTTCCATAGACAATTCATGTTTCTCTGATGCATTCCTAAGATTAGGAAAAATTATGAAGATTGTAGAAGTTTTGGATTTAGATTAGCGTTTTTGAATAACACATAAGAGAATGCAAAAAATACCCGAGGGAATTTATATTTTTGATTTTGAATAAAATGAAACGAGGTAATTGAAACACGTAAATAAATAATAAAGTAAATTCATTTACAGAAGCATATTATAGAAATGGTTTTATTTTGATTCATGCATAACATACACTAATACTAATACATATATACCCCGGGTTAAGGCCACCCTTGTTATTGTTGCCGTGATTATCATTATCTTCAATGTTACCGAAAGGTTTATCAGCAGTGGAAAACACGTTGGCAAACAAATCGTCACGCGTGTCATTGACATTTGAATTTAATTCATGACTATCTTTTTCATCAACACCGCTGACATCATCAACACCTGAGTATTCACCACCATCACTATTATGCTGTCTAACAAAAAGAAAGAAAGAAAGCATTGATATTGGGACTATTGTAACCTTCTTTCCAAAACATACGGTCACTATACCAACTATATGGTCCCCAGTTATTGTTTTTTTGTAAATAACATTTTTTGTGACAAATCTTTTCTGTTGACTTGTGACACACACTCTGTGGTTCTAAAATTTATCTTAAAATATCTTTGATCAAATTACTCATTTACCCTTTAAGTGTCAGCCACTTTTGGGAAAATTATGTTTTTATAAAATTTAATGTTCAAATGTTGCTGTGTTTGTCAAAACTTAACATTTTTAGTACCATTTCATAAGAAAATTAATCCTTTTTCATACGGGCCTCAATCATGCACCTTTTTTGATCAAGGCCAGCTGTAAAATGTAAAATAAATATCCATGTTTTCAAGACAACAATAAGCATACCTTTGCATGATCAGTTGAAGTTTCTTTTCAAGTGGTTTTCTATAAAAAGGAACATAAATTTTACAATTACCAAACAATTAAGTTAATTCCATAACCTTGTTTGATAATGTGACTACAAAAATTGAAAAGTTGCGGTTATTAGCATAAAATTATAGCTAGCAATACCATACACATAAAATAAATATCCTAAATGTTTAAGAAGATATGTGCTGTCAAGATATGTGCTTAAGGAGCATATTAATAATTCCCGTACGATTGTATTTAACAATCCTCAAATCGAAAATATCATAGCGTTTTATTGGACAGTTGGAGTTAATTTGGCTAATAATTATATTGTTGACCATTCATTTCCGAACGCTCTGCGTCTTAGAGTGCAATTAGCAGAAGCAAAGCATAGCAAACAGCGGAAGCTTAGTCTCGTAACTCGAAACATTCAAGATCAATTTTGACATACTTTTCATTGTATTGATAAACAGTGTCTGACTCTCTATTGTTCTCTTGAAACTCCTCAAATGATAGGTGTATTTCATTGTCGTTGTCAGCTTTGTTACTGTGTTTTTCAGTTTCTTCCCGAACAAACCCGTTTTCTACTAACGAGTCAATCCCATCTTTCATATTTGAATCGGCATCATTTTCTAGTATAGAGAAGTTTACATTCAATTAAATCGAGACTGGGGATTTTCCATTTTTTATTTCTGCATTCATTTACAGTTGCTGTTTTCGTTTTCGGTTTTAGTTTCAAAGGTTTTTGCTTAAATATACATCTATAATGCAGCATTGTTTTCTATGGTTATTAACCTTAATAACGAGGGGGCAAGGTGGCATTAACAATGTACTGTATTAATCCTATTAAACCCGGTTCGATAGTGTCTTCTACACATAAGGTGGAGATTTAACGTTAAGAGACAACAGCAGTTTTGGTTACCTCTTAAAAATTCATCACCCTTGAGGTGTAATTTTATTTTTCTTGACATTTTTTTAACTTTAGCTGAGAGCTAGGAACTTTTTTGTCGTATTCTTAAGATGTTTGTCAAAAAATGGTGTACCGATTTTTTATTTTGAGAAAAAGTTTTTGTTTTTTTGCATGTGAAACCCGAATACACCGAAGAACACTAATCATATAACTAAGATAATTACATCATTAGAAAGAGGAAAGATATCTTGATAACAAATTTTAATCTTTGAAAGGTAAAGTTGAGGTCTATAAGGGATTAGTTTTAACAAAGTAATCTTAAAAGAAAACCAATACTACTGGAAATTTCTTGACAATCTCTTGGGCATAGTAAAATTCTGTATTGAATCTGAGATATTCAATATTGGTATTTGAATTAGCTGCCCTTTGCGCGTTACTCTTAATGGCACGGAGTAGAAGTTCTGAAAAATAACGAATTAAGCGTTTAAAAACCTTTCATTTCCAAATTTTTCAAGCCGCAACATAACATGTTGTCAGCTTGATTTATTGCAAGCAGCCGAAAGTCGTAGGTGTTCCCACTTTCCAACTTTTTAACTGTTAATAAAGTATTTGAACCATCTTGAGTAGTCTCTATCTCAGAAACCTCTATCCAATTTTTATTAGACTTTCTGCATTGCAAACATAATAATTCCTTCATTTCTTTACACTCTAAAACACATCCATTGTCAATTCTCCGGTCAAGTTTCAGACTAAAAAGTGAAAAGTTATAGAAAAGAATAAATATTCTTTTATTTTGAAACTACAATCGGGTTACAAGTGGACTATTTTTAGTATGGGTTGTGGCTTTCTACTCCACAAAATTTTAAGTGAAATCAATTTGAGTTTCTTTATCTATAGTCTGTTTAGTCCAAAGATTCAAATTTCCAACTGATTTCTCTTGTAATTTGCGAAAATTTGACTTAATACAGAATTATAAACGATACTCTAATTATTTACAAAACGAAGTTTAGGCTTCCTGGTAAATATTGGATCCTGCAAAATAATTAGAAAATTGAAAATTTAGACTTAATTACCCATCTCGAAATCTGTGCCTAAGATTGATCTACGTAACCCTAACTAGATAACAAAAGATTGTGTACCTCTTATCACTTTAACTGCCAATGTCATGTATACATGACATGCCGTCTGTGCACTTATATTGCCAATGTCATGTATACGTGACATGCAGTATGTGCACTAATATTACTAATGTCATGTATACATGACATTAAAAAGTCTCACTGTGTTTGCCACGTGGTTTAAAAAAAAGCTCAAGCTCAGTGCCGAAATGTTTAAAAACTCGAAAAAGTCCAAAGGGATAAAAAACTTTTTATGAAAAAGAATTAAAATGAAATTGGTAAAAGAAATTGTGTGTGTTTTTGTACATCTGCAAACCAAAAAAGAATTGAAAAAAAAGTGTGTGGCTTTTCTTAAAGAAAAATTTAGATCCTCTAGAGACCTTCAGCATAAAAAACATTAAAAAACATTAAGTACTTATTGTTTTAGAACAAAAAGAAAATTGTCACACCTACATGACATCGGCAAAATGCGCGTGCAAAACGAAAAACTTTATGTCACGTATACATGACATGTGGCAACAAAACACGGGACATTTCGCCATGTCATGTATACACGACATTGGCAATTAGAACAAGTAATTTTTAGATGGCCGCGTCAAATAAAATGAGTATTTCTTAGAGGGCCGTGGCAGCTAAAGGGTTATAGATAAAAAATAACAACATTATATTTGTCACCTCTCGTTTGAATCCGTATCAAAAATGTATATAACACCATCATGCACGATATAATCTAAAAAGTAAAAATAGATTTAATCAACTCATTTACTATCAATGGCGAAGCCCCGTAATTAAGAAAATAGGCATATTTAAGCTGTATATTTAGGTATTTTTGTAATATGTATAGGTATATTTTAGTAGACTTGATTGCAATTCATTAACCAGGCTAGATTAATTATTGTAAAAAGGTTGTTTCACTCTTTTCACTTTCCAGCAGCAATTATTTCTTTAGTGCTAAAGAGCTTTTTTAACGTGTGTAACCATTATTGTAAAATTTAGAAAATAAGATATAAGAATAGGATTTTATAGCTTATTTATTATAGCTCAGTAATATTGTAATAGCAGAGGCTATCTTGACAATTCAGGCTAGATCGCTTGGATAGATATGACGAATTGGCGAATTGTGCGAAAAATATGCACGTGACGAAGGGAAATATGGGGATATAGTTTTGAGAGTTCATAATGTTTGAACTGCGGATTTTATTAAAAAAGAAAACCATAATTGTAATGAAAAAGTGAAAACTTTTTTAACTTGTATCATTGTAACTTAGGAGAGGCTAGCTCGTACATTTAGGTAGCTTGTATTTCTGTTCTGTCAACGAGGTACATATATTGATAAAGATTAACTAGAAAGCTGTTTAATAACGTTTCTTTTCAAAATCTCTTAAAATTACGAGTCGTACAAAAAGTGGAATGTTGTAATATTAAATTGCAGCACCCTTTCTTTCCTTTGCTTACATTTTTTCCAAAAATCTTTTTGATTACCATTTAACAAAAAAAGTCAATGAAATTCTACGATTTTGCTAACGCTCTTGAAAATAAAATTCGTCATCTTGTAACTTTAGTTGGGATTGTGCCGTCGAGATACCGTCGATCTCTTGTTAAAGGGATTCCTACTTATTTTTTAACAAATTCCAAGTGCACCTGTCTTTCGCCATTTTTCGCTTCTTCTTCTATGATTAGTTGATATGCACCAAGTTTAGAAATTACAAAAAAGTACATCCAAACCAAAATAGCCTTTAGCGGAATTTTTTGTCGTAATTGGCCAGCTTGGTTCAGAAAGGGGGAAAATAATCTTCATAACAACCTGGCATAGTGTGTTTATTTATTGCGTGCTTTTTTTTGTAGAATTAATGTTCAAAGTAAATAATTTTGGGAAGATCTGATGTGGAAGGAGGTAAAAATGAGAATTTTTATGGCTAATATCTCGTGAACTAAAAGCTATTTTGGAAAACGACAAAAACTTAAATATAAACTAACATTTTAAGATCTATAACATATTTTAAAAAAATTGGTCTGCAAAGTTTACTAAATTATGTGGATAATTTTGTAAAGTCAATAGAAATCACATTACAATTACACAGTTTACGTAAACAAATGATAAATCGTTGTAACAGTAGATTTCTACATATTAAAGGCAATTCCTGAGTGCTAACTTTGCAACACGGATCGCAGAGAGAAAAAAAAGATAAAGCTCTATTTATTTGTACTTCGTTGGCCTGTACAGAAGCAACAAGAAAAGTTTAAAAAACAATCAGATTTCTTGTTTCCATGAGAAAAAAATCAGATTATCGTCCAAGAGAAAATAGTTTGTATTATGTTAATTTTCTAAATAGCCATTATAGACCTCAATTGGGGTTAATAGCCATTATTTGACTCATTTAAACTCCATAACTAAAGATATTGATTGATGTATAGCATTTGTTGTTTTGTAAATGACTGTTCCGTTCTTGTGGGCAGAACAAAAAAAGCTTTTCTAGCGTAAAAAGGCGCTTAGCATTATGTTGTGCAGTTTTACTGAACTGGTTGCTAAAGAAACTTAACTCATTATGTGTCAGCTGGTTTTTAACAATATAAAACCAATGTCGAGCATGCATGACATACCATTATCCAACCTAACATTGTTTTCTTAGAGAGAGAGGTCATAAAAACGTCATTGATATTGCTCTTGCATATAATGTTAGTGTAAATACATAATTACGAAAAACTTTTAAATATATGACCTTTGCTTAGACAATTGAATAACTTTTTTATCTTGCGAATAATAAACATTTTGTTGATTCTACATAAAAAGCTTGTGAATCTAACACGTTTCACACAAAGCTCGATGTATTGAGTGTTGATGTTTCTAAAAATACTATGGTTAATATAATAGATAAAAATTGAAGAAAAATGTGTTATTTTGTGCGCTATTACTGTATCCCTTGAGTTTTATCAATTTGAATGACAAATTTCATTTAGCATATTTAGCATTATAAAAAATTCAAAATCTTTCAGTTGTTTTAGAATTACAAAGAAAAATGCATGCATAACATGGACACCTAAAGGTTTAATAGGCAGGTATCTTTTGAATGGTGCGAGATATGCAAATTTGATTGAGAGATTATTACTGTAGCTTCATTAACAGGACATGTTGAAGAATACTTATTTGAAAAGATGATGGGCATTTCCACATCACTGTTTCAAAAAATGATTTTTTTAGATGAACGTGGGTTTATGTCAAATAATGCCGGGTCCTCCATCTAGTTTATGATATAAGCATAACTATCTAATGACAACACACCCAGTAATAATTTGTACCGAAAAGACTATCTACGAATACCCTCTACTCTTTTTGACAGTAAAATTACAGCTAATCTTAAATTACATATTTTGAAGAGAATTTGGAGTTGAAAACTAACAAAAATTTCAGCAGGAACATGCGGGTTTAAATTGTTTCCTTTCAATTGCACAACCATGAAAAAAAAATTAGAACAAAACAAAAGCACTTACCTTTCTTATTTAAACATGTTTCAATCTTTTTCAAACGTTCAGTCATTTCTGCTTCTCCAATAATCAATCTACGAAAACCATCAATATAATTCCCAACAATAAGAATAAGGAAATTGGCATCTTTTTTAAAAGCAATGCGCAAATTCATCTTAAGATCTTCATACACATCTTCGTCGATATAATCTACCATTTTCAAAAAATTTAAGCGACTCAAAGCAGCCTCGTTTGCAATTTTCCAGATTTTGGACCAGTTATCTGAAACAGGGAAATCTTTAAATTTAATAGCTTTTGCTTCAAACTGAAGGTACTCTTCAGCCGTGATATGTGCATTTGTATTCCGTAGAGCTCTGCAAATAGTTGCAAAAAGTAAGAACTTCACATAGCTACAGTTGTTATTGCAGTTATTACAGCAGCCAAAAGAGCAATCTCCACTTTCAAATTCCTTATGTTCCAAATCACATAATGTACATTTATGTTCACATTGAGCGCAACAATGTGCGATCGATGTTAATTTCGATGATTTAAGGATTGTACATATAACATTCAAATCAAGACTCTCGATTTTGATGGATTTCAAAAGCCCATCCTTTCCTTTATTAAAATCCTCATAAAAGCAATCTCTGTTGTGTGGTTGGTGGAACTGGTTTTCTTTTTTAAATTCGTCGTAATTGCTTTTTATAATTTCAGCTAAAGCTACATCAGCATCATTTACCGTCACAGCGTCTCGATGATTCTTCGAAAAGTATTGCAAAATCAACACTAAAGTTTGGTGTAAAATTTGTAAAACGCATCTCATTCGAAGATCCAGATCATGAAGAGCTGTCATGACTGTTGAAGTTACTAGTTTTTCATTCTTTCCGTATTTATTTCAAGGCTAAAAAAAATAAGAAAATTTTAGTTTCAAAACTACAGTGTTCACACCGTCTATTAAGCTGAAGGATTTCAGAGAAAACCTATAAACCCATATAATATCAAACGACATGGTTCTTTGCTTGGTTTATCTCGAAGAAGTATTAAATATCAAATTGAAATAACGAAACGTGGAATATCATACGTAAAATTACTTGGATATGTTTGTCATGGAAACATGTCATTTATCTCGTTATATGTGTAAAAGTTTGAAAAAAAAATCACAATAACGTTCTATATGTTTACTACTGTGGAGGAGAGTGAAAGTAGTTATTTTTGGAAAAAATCCTTAAGATAATTGATTTCTAGCTCTCCTTCACAGACGTTTGATGCACTCTAGATCTGCCTCTGTACAGCAGTTGGGTAGATGAAAATAACTTCAATTTAGCATCCAAAAGTAGCCAGCTCAAGTAATACCATCACCGTACAATTTATAACGCAGTTGATGATGCTTTATGATTTCAGTCAGTTGTTTAAGTTGGAATATCTCTTTCTATTTTCTGGAGAAAAGAATGCAAGCGGAGAACAAGTACGATAGTAATTATGATGGCATAATAAAATAACCGTTGATAGCCTGCGGTGCAGAAATGATAATCTTAATAGTAATTTTAATTAAGGATAGTCAGTACTGATTTCTATTTCAAAAATCTTTTTTTTTTTTTTTAAGAAAAAAAAAATTCTTTTCATTTTTTTATCTAATTATAAACATTTTCTTTTATTAATTTTTGTTTACTTAAAAATCCACACCCTCTCCACTCACTACTCTATCGATATTTGAAAGCCTCCTTTCACTTTTTGTTCTTCTCAGACTGAACATCAAACCTACCTTAGATATGCTTTTCAAGCCTAGTCACATTTAATGTATCCTTGCATATAAAATGAATGGGTTCGTGGTCATCTTTACTATGATAAACTATTACCCAGTTACTGGTTCCTCCTCAACTCTAAAGATGGCAGCCTGACGTGCGGTCATACTCGTGATCCTGTTGATTTTTTATGTAGCTGATACAGATGTTATAACTGTAGGACATTTTTTAAAGCCAAGAGGCTTGAAGGTATTTCATCAAAACGTTAGAGGATTGTTTAGAAATTTGAATTTACTCAAGAAATTTCTTGACAAATAGGGTTTTCCTTAGGGTTAGTGAGGCTCACATATCCAAAGATGACAATGAAAGTTTAATTGAGATCGAAGATTACATCTTTATATCAGAGCCTAGAATTACTTGTGAAAGAGGTGGAGTTGGAGTTTATTCGAGAAAAGGTTTGAATTGCAATAGAAGATACGATTTAGAAAATGCTACAACGGAAGAGTTATTTCTCAAAAACACATCATCTCTTCTTATCGCTACATACTATCGTTCAGAAAACCCACCTAATGGTGGCGTAAAAACCTATCACTGCTGATGAACCAACGCAGCAAAGCTCTTCGTAAAGCACGTAAGACCAAATCCCAAGCTGATTTTGAAAAATATAAAAATAAAATAGAAATCAATGTAATGGTAAATTAAAAGACGCTAAAAGAAAATATCATCAAAACATCTTAAAAGAGAACAAAACGAACCCTAAGATATTCTGGGAAGCAGTCAAAAAGATTTTTCCATCAAAATCAAAATCCATAGTTCCTTTTTCAACAGACAAAGATAAACATAAAAAGACCGCAATAATTTTCTCGGATTATTTTAGTAATGTTATAAAGCAATCAAAATCGATTTTCTCATTGATATTTGGTAATCATGTTTGGAGATCACTGAATGTTCGTGCAAAAAGAACTTACCAAATTTCCAACTTCACATACGTCTCAAAAGTGCTTGTTGAAAAGCAGTTGAAAAATTAAAACGAATAAAAGCGACGGGTGCAGATGAACGTTGAAGGACTGTACTGCGCTTTAGAGATTTCGAAACCTCTGGCATTTATAATCAACATGTTTATCAGCTCCGGTGAAGTGCCGACACTTTGGAAACAAGCGATCATTGTACCGATACAATCCGGAGACAAAAAGCCTGAAAATTTCAAGCCGATATCGATACTTCTGACGTTTTCTAAGATCCCAGAGAAAGCTGTTAGAAGTCAACTGTCAGATTTCCTCGAAAATCACAACCTCTTAACTGATTGGCAGTTTGGATACCGACATAACCGTTCAACGAAAACCGCTTCTGCTTTACTGTTCGACGACATCAGAACTTGCATTGACAAAGGTGAATTGTTGGAGCTGTTTATATCGACTTGACCAAAGCGTTTGACATCGTACGGCATCATGCTATCTTGTTACAAAAACTACAAGAGTGTGGTATTACCGATATATCAACTAAAGTGATTCAAAAGTTATTTATTCAACAGAAACTAATGTGTGAGGATAAGTAGCTCCTTGTCGAATCAAATCGACAACCACTACACAGTGGGGGTACCCATTGGTCGTATTTTCTAGTTCCTTTGGAGTTATTCATTTTCATTTTTTCAATTTTGATTTTCAAATATATATTTTTTTTAACTTTTTAACAATATATACTACATTTGAGCGTGTCTGAGGTGCGATTGTGCGTGATTGTGATTTGGGTGAGAGGGGTGAGAGGGGTGACGTTCATAACAGTTGTAAATATCTATTTATTTAACTGATGTACTCTCCTCTATAAATGTAAATAAATAAATAAATATTTTTATTTAAAAAGTTTCTCCGTACAAAGATATAACAAATCAGGATAAAGTAACATCAGATCCTTTGATAAAAATAAGTTTTTTACTTATTGGTCGTATTTTTCCAAAAAATGCTAGAAAAAAAGGCGATATTATAGTCCCACCAAAAGGTTAGTTTCTATTTTCATTTAAAAACATTTCGAACGCCATCCTATTGATAGGTACTATGATAACTAAGACTTAACTTTGACTACGAAAAACGAGAAACGATAATATGGAATTCATTTTAACATCAATCTATTGTGTTGTTATGTAAATTCAAAATGACACTCATTTTAAATCAATGTATAGAACACCAACCAAAGTTGATATTGAATGTCACGTAGAGAATTTAACCTTCTCAAATTTCCATATTTCCTACGCACAAATTATTCATCTCGGACAAGGAGAACACAATAAGCACTTGACGGTAAAAATGCGGAATCTATGTGCTACATTTTATTATTAAAAATTTACTATTATATTTTTTGTATTAAAAAAAAAATAAGTTCCCGAACAAATTTTGCAAAAATGTATTTGCCAGCCCAAAAGTCTTCAGAGATAAAAATAAACACCTGCAACATTTGTTGCGTTTTGTTGTTCTTAACTACGGAGAATTGACATTATTTTTTAATGACAGTTATAGATTGGTATTCAAATGAATTCCAATTCGAAAATTAAATTCTTCTGTGTTAAGAATATTAAGAGCTGAAAATAAAGAAAACGATCATACACTAGTACCCCGACTCATCCCATGAGATTTAATTATAGAAACATGATCAGGCCCGGCGGAACGTAAATGAAAGTGGAGGGGCTGAGAATATACTACCTAAGGAGGCCGCACTATGGTTGGGGCCGACGGGCCGGAAAATCTTTGAATTTCTTACCCTCTGAAATGGCTAAAAACGATACCTTTTTCCAAATTATTACATTATCACAAGAAATCAGAAAATTAAATAAAACATAATGACAAATAGAAAATCTTTTTTTGATCAATATTTTGATCTATAATATCGATAATAAAAAAGCAAAACTAAAATAAAATGTATAAAATTCTAAGAGTTAATTCCAAATCGTTCTCAGTAAATTTACCGAATATACGATATTTTTATTTTCATTTGACCCAATAATAGAGTTAGCAATCCTGATTATGTCAAGCTTATCGGTTCTCTCTTTATGAAAATGTAAGATTGAGTTGGAATTTTTACAAATCCGGAAAAATCACTATGCTTGGCAAAGATTGTGGGGGGGCTAAAGCTCCCCCGGCTCCTCCGGGCTTGATGATGTACTAAGGGCCATAACATACTTTCAAGAGATTTCCATCCCCCTCCCCCCCCCCCATCACTATGTTGCCGTTGCCGTAAAAATCGGTTTGCCTTGAAAATTTTAAGATGTTGGATTAAATGTGACAAGCACGGCCTGTAAAATAAAATTTGGCCCCCTCCGTAGTTTTGCCGTATAGCTTTTAGTGGCACTGAAATTATTCGCAATATCTAAAAAGCGGATCAGCTTGTTTACACAACTTTGAAATTATGGAAAACATGAATGACTGACTCAGTTAATGGTTTAATT
>JAUEKX010035846.1:0-14105 GCA_031834005.1 Dendronotus venustus
TAAGCAACCTTTAAGCAACTTCAGATATAGAATTTGGCCAAAAAATAAGCAACTCGAGTTCTGACCAAAATTCCAAGGCTTATAAAAAAAAATCATGTAATTTATAACACTACCTTATTAGGAGAAATGTGGACGCTAAGTTCTTCTTTTTTCTTTTCAAAATATATTTTGCTGCGCTAAAATTAAATCCGCGCTAAATTTAATATATTTTGTTTAATTTTTTGCACCAAATAAATCCTTGCAAAAAGTTAATTTTTGTCTTGCGCCAAATTTGACTCTGAGACTCTCTACATTTTCTCACGGCAACAAAGTCAGCGAAAGAAAATTGAAAGAAAATTTCGAACAATATGCTAATGGAGCAGGAAAAAATAAAATTGAAAAAGTACGGGTTATCCAAAAGTAATTCTAGGACGTCCAAAGAATTCTAGAACGTATAATGGATAAAGATAAGAAATCATTCTGGCAGATACGAGGCTCGACAAAAAAAAAAAGTAGTGTATGTTGTTGTGCTTCATCATGAAAGAAAATAAAATAAAAAAAAAACGGGAAAACTAAAAACGGGAAAATCGCAAGAGAAAAAAATCACCTAAACTAATAACTCATCGAGAGAGTTGCTGTCTTAAAAAAAAAAAGATTCATCTTGTTTCAGTCGCAATTGGATTATACAAGTAAATAAAAATGATAACATTTAAAAACATTTTATTTACATTTTCTTATTCTTACTTGAACAAAATTAATAAACAAATAAAGAACAAGATATATACAAGTGTATAGAATAATAATCAGAAAAATCATTCTACTAGTTACTTGTTGTTTAATATTTATTCTTTGTTCTCAAGAAGCAACATTTTTATCTGGATTTATAGAAGATCGATATCCAGGAGATGGGATTTTCTTGCAGAACCTATCTAAAGAACACTGTTTTTTTTCTTCCAGCAAGTTACAACATTTTTGCAAGACCCACGTAGATAATTTAAAAAAAAAAAAAATATTTCCAATTTACTCGAGGGTAGTCAAAAGAACAGATCCAAATTTTTCAGGAGAATAACTAAGCAAGGAAAATGTTGCACACACATGCACATGCAAGAACAGATAGCCTATTTTCCAGGAACTTTTAAAAGAATACATTTGATTTTCCAGGACAGGATATTATAGAAATTCATCTCGTTGGTTGCTTTCGAACAAAATAAAAAAATGAACAGTAAATTTTGCCATTTATGCGTTATTCGGAACATCAAAAAATGATTTTAAAAGGAAAAGCAAGGCAATTGAAGAGTAAGGAGTTCCAAATCGAGCCTGAAGTTTGACGTAAGACGCAGAGAAAAATTGTGGGAGAACAATGAAATGGGAAATAAAACTTCAATCTTGCTCCGGTTTTTCTAGGACTAGCATGCAAACATTTGATTTTGCGAAACAAGACACTTTCTTTGAGGCTCTAAATTCATTTGAAAAAAAATAGTTTCAGGGCCGAATATAATATGTATGTCCTAGAGCGATAAGCGCCCCGGCTTAAATGGCCGCCTCTTCTCGAATAAGAACCGCTCTTAAAATTTTCCAATAAGCGCCCCAGCTCGATTAGCCACCCCTGATTGAATAAAAAAGCGCCCTCCCGAGAGAAGAAAAGGCGCATATTTCGTCACTAAATCTTCTTTTGTAATGTTTTATTATTGTACCATAACAAACGTGAAATAAAAAGAAAAATCGCATTTAAAAAAATTTGATTAGCCCCCGGCTCGAATAAGCACCCCCTCAAAAATACAATTTTGAAATAAGAGACCCTGGTGCCTATTTCGTCATTTACGACAAGCTTATAAATAACTCCGAATCTACTACAACCAATATTAAACTAAATACAAAACAAGTAGAAGGTACATAGACGAATTTCTAACGATGAAAACTTGATTAGATTCGAGTTAACAGAAAGTCAATAAATAACATTGAATTAATTACCTGATGAAAAATGGAGATTTCTCCACTATATACAAGAGTATGCGTTACAACAAACTGTATGGAATTACAGTTTAAAATAGGCATCCCATTTTCAAACTAAAATTAAAATAGGAATACCATGGACACATTGTAGGAATACAGGGTTCGGCTTCTTGCACGTACATACACTTTCTAAAGCATTTTTTTAAAGATCCAGGTTAATCCGATAACTGGATCTCACCGGGTCGCTAGTGTTATTGGGTTTGTTTAATCGAAATAAGTGACAATTTTCAATGCCCCCAACAGGCATAGGACGTCAGGACGACGTCATTCTGACATGGTGTGCCGGCTTGGCTATAGCTTCGTTATTATGTTTATTTAATATAAAAGAAAGACTAGCTTTACTGCTGTCCATTCCAGTCCACACCATCCAATCCAGGAAATAAGTCTAAATAAGCTTATAAAACACATAAGATATACGAAAATGAATATTAAACAACAACAGAAGAAATATAAATTCAGGTTAACGGAAGAAATCGCAGAATAATTTACACTTCTACTTAATGTTAAGGTGCTTTTTTTTGAAAATATTTTTCATGAAATTGTTATCTGCAAAAACATATTTTTGAATGAAAACTTGTGTATAATGTTTTCATCATACTACTTGTTACCAGAATAAACCCTTTCGCTATTCATTGGCTTCATCATGTACGGAGGAGTGGACGACGCTGTTCTACCTGGAAACCTTCCCGAAAGACTGTTGTTATTGGTGAAGGAGATAGATGACGACTCGTAAAGTAGCTTACGAGGTGGCTTCGTATCTTCCAATTCATCTTTGTTGTTGTTGTTGTTGCTAAGGTTGTTGTTATCTGCATCAGTCACCACAGGCGTCCAAGAAGTGAAGAAATTACCAGTACTGTTGCAACAACCATCGCCACCGCCATACATGAAAGCAGCGTCATCGATATTCAACTCGTCCTCGATGGCGTCGTACATCTTCTCATCATTCTCAGAACTGTAGTAGAAAACGCCATCAGAGTGTTCGGCGGTATCGGTTGATTCATCAGTGTCGAAACCACCTGGAAACACGAATGTTTTTCCACGTAGAGCGTTGTCTCTGATTGTATCAACCAGCGGTTTACGATCATCAAATTCACATAGAAAATCGTTTTGATGCAAAGCCTTTCGAAGTTTATCTGTTTCACCGCGAGTACAAATTAATGTTTGTTCAAAGGAAGTATTCTTCTGCAATGTATCCGATGGTATTTCTCTTCCAGGAAAAATGGATGTTTTCCGGCGGAGATCTTGGATTACCTTTGAGGTTGCACTGCCCCCAGGGAAGACATATGTTTTGTCTTGTGAGATTTGCATTCTCTCCGGCACAGATGAATCGCTAGGAACTTTTTTGACTTTACTTCGAGTTCTCTTGGGACGGCCACGTTTCTTTGTAAGAGTTTTACCAGTTGCATCAGTTATTTTATTTTGTTTTTCCTTGGAAGACGTTTCCTTATTCAAGACTTTAAGGGTTCGACGTCCTGTATTCTCACTACCACCGGTTTGGCTAACTACATCTTTCCGCGGTCTGTCCATCTTCCTTACCTTGGTGACGAGTGGTGTCTCTTTGCCTTTCTCTTTTCTATACTTATTGAGTATATTTTCTTGGCTACCTCCCGGTGAGACTTTCTCATACTTATTTTCTTTCATTGCCGCTGTTGTTTTGGAACCTCTTACCACTTCTCCACCATAGCAATGGTTTGCATGTGCAATGGGTGAAATGAGACTCAAGGTGGAGTGTTCTGGATATTTCTTTCCATCTGTAACTGTAGTTTTTGGTGTATTCAAATTTTCAATACACTCAGAAGATGATGTCTGCTCTTTGGGATGGAAGGTGGCATTTTTAGCAGCGATGGTAGTAGCCGGGTGTTTTTTCAACCCGCAGCATTTTGTGATGTGCTCTGTCATGAGGTGATCTCCACACATCGGGCAACTTAACAGTCGCATTGAGGTCGCACATTGGTACAGGTAATGCTGAAGAAGTTGATCTTCAAACTCGAAAACAGCTGGACAGAAGCGACAACACGTCGTTGATGAAGAGTGATCTGTCCGTAGGTGCTCTTGTAATCCGCTAAACGAGGGTGTTTGAGTAGGACTCTGTCGACAGGGATAAGTGAGAGGTGCGAAATGCTGTGTATTGAAACGTGCTCTAGAATAAAAATAAATAAATAAATAAAAAATTTAAAAACATGCAATAGGAACAAAAACATTTTTTTGAACTAAAATGGAAAATTGTAAGATAGATTTGGGAACTTTTCGACAAAAGACAAAAGATTCCGTTTTCACTGTTTCTCCAATTTTTCAACATAGTAAAAAAGTTCATAATATGGACTGAAGTATGTAATAAAGTTTCAAAAAATTGTTGTAGGAGTAACATTTATAGCATTTCTTTAGAATAGTGTCCTTCTCATACCAGTTATTCCTAAAGGGAAGACAAAATATTAACTATAAAATCTATTGTTTTCATTAATAATTACCACATGAATTCGACAAAAAAAAAATTTATGTGCATAACTTTGAATACTTTGAAGTGATGTGAAAAAAGAATAGCCGATCTGTACCCCTTTTTGCAAAATGTATTTCGCAAAAGGCTTGTATCTTGGTCTATGGCAAAGCGTATTGTATCCCATTGTACTATGAGGTTGGTACCTTAGTGATGGTGAGAGGATCCGAGGTATTTTTGGAGTTGATGCTGTTGAATGCGGTAAGCAGTTACGTCGTTGGTGTTGATAATGTTGGTATGCTGGCGACACTCCAACAACAGTATTTTGCAGGTTCACTTCGAAATGGAACACTGACTTTGTTGAATTGTTGGTGGCATTTGTTGGTGTTTTTGGTGGTGGCAGTGAAATATACTTTCCTTTCATCGTGTTTGTCTTTTCTCTTCTATTTGATCTGTAAAAATATGTTTTTTTTGCATTGCATTTTTTTTATGTTTATGCTTATATATCCGGTTAACTGGAGCCCATGTTACGGGCATTTTAGGGGGATAAGCTCAAAACCGAAATTGGAATACGCATAACGTTTATAAGCATGTTCACACTCGAGTTAGTTATTTTTTTTAACCATATTATAAGCATATTGGCCTTTGGAAAATACTATTATACCAAAAGACGACTTCTCTCAAGTACATATGTCGAAATGATCTGAAGGGCGATCCAGCCAAAGAAAACATCTACCGTAAATGACCAAATAATCTATTTTGTGATGTATTATGATAAGCTATTTTCGAGCATGTTTTCATGCATCGTCTACATTCAACATATCATTGGCATTTTGCATAAATTTTTTCAAATACAAACCAAAAAATGTTGTTTTATTTTCGTTATTTTCTTTCGTTAGTTTTAAGTTTTAATTTTACCTTGACGACGTTTAATACCGAAAAATAATGCACGTCGTATTGCACTCGGCACTTATGAGAAGGTTAAGAATCTACGATAGTAAACGTGAAATAAAAAAAAGAAAGATCATCCATGCAAAATCTCAATTATAAAAAAAATTAATTAGCCGCCCCTATACTCGTAAGCAGTTAATAAGCCAATCTTAGGGGCTGATTATATGGAGCCGAGCTGGCCCGGCAAGCGCCTTGCTTGAAACGAGCTGGCTCGTTTACATGTAATCGTGAAAACAAAAATTATTGTATTTCTTAGTAAAGGCGAGCTGGCCCGTTTACCGAGACAGCCCGCTTGCCGGGCCAGCTCGGTTCCATATAATCGACCCCTTATTCGGTCATTTACGGTATACGTATTGGTGAACATGCACCAAGATTTTCAATGAATAAGCATAATACAAGCATAGTTCAAGCCTTATGGCTCAATAAATTTTTTCCAGTAAGCATACTTAAGCCTATTTACTAAAATTTGATTGCTTATAAAAATAAAAGTAATCTGCAAGTGGCCAGATGAACCCCCATCTTCAACGATAAATGCTAATATCCAAGCTAACATGGTCAAAATAAAATCTAAAAATACAGATAAAGTAATAAATTTAAATACATAGCTTTTCATAAGTAAATGAATTGTTAAAGGTTGAGCCTTAAATTTTTGTGAAAAACCCGTGAAACCATTCAAAACCATTATTAGGTGAAATGACACAATATGTCTATTTTACTGTTATTTTTTTATTAAATGTGTGTGATGTAAAAAAAACCGCCAAATATATCAAACATAATCATGATAACTATATCATTTAAAGAGCAAAGGTGTCTTCATCAGAAAATAATAAAAGAAAATGTGTTTCATAAAATTTTTAAAATTTGCGAAATCTAACTTTTCCGAAATTTGATTCCCTTAAGATAATGTAATTTCTACTTCTAACTACAAGCTTTTCTTATAAAAAATTTGATTTTTATGGTTGAAATTTCTTAGACACAGGCCATGATCAAAGAAGTCTAAAAAACGTTTAAAAGACGTCTCTGTTAACAACAACCAACGAATATAAAAGATATATGAGCCAAATTATAATGAAATATTTACATCGTTTTTTCTTTTTCGTTCCAAACCAAAATTTACTAATACATAATTCAGCACAATATGTCAGAACGACTTTAGTACAGTGTGTGGTGTGTTGAAAGATAATATCGACCATGACAAGGGTACAAAAATTCTTTAAAGCACAAGTAATAAATTATTACAGCTTTCTTGTGAGAAAATAGAAAATTTGATTGACTTATCAAATATATAAAATTAAAAAAAAGTATATATATATAAAAAAAAAAAAAATTCTATCCATCTAAAACTCTCTGCCAGTAGGCTTGTCTCTTCATCAAATCGTTACTAAAATCAAGAAAATATAAATTATACACTTGCCTGAAAACAAAAGGGCTTGAAATTACAGTAAAATCTCTGTACAGAACCAATTGGGCCTCCTTGACTTCGATGTGTGTGCCAGGATTTTATAAACATTCAATTCATTAATGTATTTTGTTTGAAAAACAATACATGATCTTTTTTCATAAAATTTTGTTCACTTTCGTTTTTGTCGCGAATGTCAAAGTTACGGCAAATGCAATGTATTATCCCTGGTCAAGCGGGCAGCTTCTCGGAGATATTATTCTCAATACATATTCTTATTAGTGTGCTTATTAACTTGTTTGGACCTCTCTAATTCGAAACCCTCAATAATTCGAACTGAATTTTTTTAATTCCCTCAATAAAATTTACTCTGTAGTTACTTTCTGTGACTCGAATCTCTTTCTCTCTCTCATTTGAACTTGAATTTTTTCCCCCTTGAGGTTCGAATTTTCACCTCCATAAGTTTTATTGTCGGAAAGTTATTCTTACCGTGTATCGTCAATGGATTTCAGACAATCGATGACTGAATCTTCTAAAGATGAAGCGTCTCTTCCATCTATAAATATTCTCTGAAAAACAAAGAACAACAATTGTTTTAATTTGTTCACTTTAAGTTCAATTCATTACAGTTGGTCACCACAATGGGATAGCGATGAGACAAACACGTTGCACACATTTTGCCGTTTTGTTACTGTAGACCTGATGGAAAACTCTTCATGGGTACTTTGGTTATATCATAGAAAATCAAGCTATTAGAAAGATTTTTTTTAGCAGACATTAGATATATCAGTGTAAATCATTGACCAGTAGCTGACAATTAAAAGAAATGAGAGTTAATCAACTTACTTTATTTATTGATGGCGACCGAGTAGGAATTGTTTGCGGATAAAAACTTTCCGCGTTTGGATTCAATGTGGAATGCACCAAAATTCTAGGAAAAAGAACGAATGCAAATAAGAATTATTTGAAATATTCTCATCACTATGGTGAAATTACTGTGTACAACAACCTCTTAGAAGATGCCGCCCAAAGACGACGCTGGCCAATGCCTAACATTATTTATCACTATTCTTATAAAGGAAAATTTTAATTCTCTTTCACACGGGCATCAATCAGTGACCATGAGCTACAGCTTACAGTTACAGTACAGTATATTGGATTAATGGTTAATGATTATTCCTCTTACCCCTTCTTCTTCTTCTTCTTTCAAAACTATTTCCTTGTACATGTACTAAGAGTAATACTCTCAACAAGGACTATTAAGTAGGAGTGTTTAAAAGACGTTCAATAATTGCAAAATTAATTTTCCCTTGTTGGAAGAGTATAAGAATAGTACACCATTGTTTGCTGGCTGGCTGGTGAAAATGTTCTCTATTGAAGTTACCTTTCAGCTGCTTCTTCTTTATCATTACTGATTTGTTGAGCTAATATGACTGATTGATCTAAAAGTTCTCTGATTGGTGAGTTTTTATCATGTGACTTTTTCCTTGACTTTCTACGTCTTATGGAATCTGAAACGCGAATTGGTTAAATTATTATTTCATGACATTTATTAAATTATTGCCACTACTGATAGCACTAAAAATAAAATATTTTTACTCATATTAAACCAGTTTCAATATAACATACCTTCGATATCAGATAACTCGTCGTTAATCGAGCCAATAGAATCGCGCAGACGAACGTCACGTGAGTATTTCCTTCGTTTTAATTGGCTACCAAGGACGCTATAAAGGAAAGAAAGTGTATTTATGAAGTAATTTACGGAGAATCTTTACGTCTAAAGGCGGATTCACAAGGGACAAATTCGCCGGCGAATTCGCGACGAATTGAATCTGAGCATGCGCACATTTGTTTGTTTACATTGAGAGGCGAAATATTTCGTAGCGAATTAGTAGAAACTGTTTCTACTAATTCAATTTCGTCGCGAATTCGTCCCGTGTGAATCCGCCTTAATCCGTTTTTTTTTGTATAATACAGAGAGAAATTTTTTTGGAGAGTAATAATGACGGGTTGAATTATAGTTTCAAATTACAGAGTTTCTACTGAAGTAATACCTTTCATTCAAATTCCTGGCACTTGTATTGAATCTCTTAATGTGTTCTTTCAGTGGATTCTCAACAATAACATCCCTCCAAATCTCTCCACAATAATGTACCAAAGTTTGAAAACCCAAACGTCCATTGCCACACGTCGTGTACATACTGCTGAGTTGGTTGACAATGAAAAGTTCAAGCATGTCTGACCACGGAAATATGAAAGCATCGGCATCTGCCTTATTCGAGTTGTGATCGTTTATCAAGGCATTGACCCTAAACAAAAATTGTTGATTTCAATTGCTGATATGAAAACGTTATATACAAATTTTTAGACAACTTACATACATTCTGACTTGATTGCTGGTTAAGGATGTAACGTTTCTAGGATATCAGAAGATTATTATCTTGTTGCTAGTCTATAAATTACAATGCTGTTGTAAAGGGAGCATAATTCTCAAAATGGGAATTATCGCACCCCTTGGCTGGTTGAGATATATTTTTGTACATAGTCGAGACCAAATGTTCTTTTTTTCAGGAAAAATAAATATCCGACTAAAAACATTTCTAACTTAATTTATTTCATTTCAAGTCCCAAGGGTCAATTATAATTTACCTAGCTGGGTTATAACGTCGAAACAACAGCATATACTGACAGAGTATTTTCCAGGTTATATTAAATTCCAAATATACACTTATTTTACAGGATATACCACAAAAAAAGTCAAACCTATTAAGTAGTGTAGCAGGTTCGGTTCCATCCAACAAAGAGATATAGTCCATACAACTTTGATAACTCGACACGAAACATTCTATTAAGAACAAGACAGTTAAGAACATCAAATATTGAAGGGAATGTAACTCTATTATTAGATCTCTACGATTACATCTACATGTTATTCAAATTAACATTAAGGATATCTTTTAAAAATTATAACGGTTTGCCTCAAAACGTTTACCTCACAAGATTAGGCCGTAGTATTGTTATACTGTGCACCAAATTTAGTGAGTGAAATATAAAGAAAAAATTTTAGGTAGTAGTTAAATATCACTATCTGAAAGCTAAATAATTTTGCTCGACGGTTCTGTTTTTTTTTTCTCTTTAGTCTCGGTTTCATTATCATACAGTTTGATAATAAGAATTAGCAGTTGTGCATTCATCATTATAATAACAACTATCTGTTTATATGACATCCGTTAACGTATCTATGCTGTATTCAATCAATATAGTAATTAAAAGTCACTTAGCAACTATAACCTCAAAGCCAACTATGTCGTATTTGGAGACAATGTATCACCAATAGCAACAGCTGTATTCTAGCTTTTTTTTCTTTATTTATATCAAACTTATAGTGAATAATATTAAGCCTTCGTAGCTCAGGGGTTAGAGCACTGGTCTTGTAAACCAGGGGTCGAGAGTTCAAATCTCTCCGAGGGCTATCTTACTATTATACCACTATATTAATCTTTATTGTTGATCTACAATTACAGACTTTATTTTGAAGTCAAACAAAGCAACTACGATGATACTCACTACTTATTGAGATTGACAATTTAACATAGCAAATCGGCTAGTATACCAGAATGATAATATTGATAATTTTACTCTAATTAAAAAGCTTATCAAGAAATTGGTGAGATTCCTTCGCTTCGAGTCATTCATAGATGCGCAATGTCGACTAATTCCACACTTAGGTAATTATATGAGGCGAGTTGACGCAGGTTGACTTTTCTCATATTTTCTACTAAAGACTGAGTTATTAATAGTTCGGTATTTCAGCAAAGCCCGAGTCAACGCACCTCATGTAATCAACCCTTTAATAATCTTCGTAGAAATTCTGTAAGAATTTGTTACATAATTTTAATTTTTTTGTAGCATACAAGCTAGAACCGCTTAATCGGTCGAGGTTCTTTCAAAACCTTTTTGAAGAAGCGTCAATTCATGATCGAGATTTTGCACACATCTTTTTTTTTCGAATAGGAGATTTGCAACTTTGCCAACATGATTCGATAATATTAAATAGGCATCGAGTTGTTTGATATGTCGTTGTTGTTGTTGCTGTCGGCGTACTGTAGTCGTTGTGTGTTAAAGTCGCGAATGTGTTATGTCAGGAATTTTTCACTTAGCAAGTAGAACACAGTAGTTAAACTAGCACCTATTTATCTATCACACGACATCGACTATTTTTTGGAAATAGTAATTATATACATGTTAAATTTCAGTTAAGAGCACATATCACTTATATAAGTGGGACGCCTATTTATTAGTACGAAATTTTCTATTCTCTTGGATTTTCCTACTCTTCAAGCATTCGGTTAATTCGGTTGCTAAGTAGTAATACGTTTTTTCTCGGTCACTTGAGCGTCCCCCCCCCCTTCACGAGAGCATACTATGTATGTAAATATACCTTCGTCTAAGCTTTGATGGAGGTTTGGAAGCTTCAGATTGAAAACCATTTCGTGGATACCCTGCAACCGATCTTCAAACGTGCGCCAATCCATAATTTCTACAGAAGAAGAAGGTTTAAGAAGAGAGAGAGAGAGAGAGAAAAAGGGGGAAAAAATATACAACCGTTTAACAAAAACAGGTTACGATTAATGCTACACAAATTAATAGTGAAACGGAAAAGGAAAAGAATTTCTAAGGAACTTTAATCATACCACTGTTATCAGTATCTGTATCTTCGTTGTAGGAGATTGTGGAGGAAAGAACAGTATCGGCAATCACTTGTATGACGTTGTTGTAGAAACTCACGATGTCGTTTGGATTCTAAAGCGAAATAAAAAAAATTTCCTTTAAAACTGCAAAGAACTTTTGATTGAATTACAAAATGGAACTCAAACAGAAAAGTGAATAAAAGAAATAATAACAGAAAGTACAATAGCTCTTGACTATCTTTCAACGTTGAGATTCTTATAAGTAAAGTTTTCTTGTCGTAAGTGAAGCTTTTCAATTCACTCATTATGATCTCATCCTAAACATCTTATTAAAACAACGAACGATGACGTTAAGAAAAGACTTCTTATAAATAATCTTAACATTTCCCATGCCAAGCCATGCTATGCCATGAAATTGGGAATCAGTCGCAAACGAACGAAAACTTGAGAGCTGACATAAAAGAAAACATTACTGGTGATGCTAATTGCAGTTTCTTGCAGTGCAAACAATATCGATGAAATGAAGTGAAGAACAATGATGCAAGTCCTAGAAGGTGATTAAAGAAAAATTAAATAGAAATATTAATGGATGTTCCAAAATATGGACTGACCCCTTGAAAAAGTTGCAATTTTAGACAGAAAATAAAGAAATACACAATATATTCAAATACTGTGTTACACGTATATCATAAACATGAGTTTATATACAAGTCGAAATTTAGACTAAGGTAGACAGATATTTGTGAACAGAAAAAACGAAAGTTACGACTACTGGAAGCAGACAGTAACTTGGATCCTGAATGTCTGGCATGCCACACATTAGCACTTTAAGGGTTCAATTTGAAGAATAACAACTTTTGGTGTTACAATAAACATTCCCTACCGTCTTCCACAAAAGACACAAGAGGTTTACTAGTGTGCCTTGTACGAAAGTCACATCTTGCTAACAGCGAGGCAATACTTTCCTCCAGCTATGAAAAAAATATAACACTATTTAACATGACTTGACTTGGAGTAAGCATTCTAACTGGATAAATAGTTAAAGTTGTTGGCTACAGAATTGTCTGTTTACACCACAAAAAAATTAAAATCACACACAACCATAAAGCTAGATACGCATAACTTGCTAGTTTTTTTTTACGTTGCTAAAAATTATACATCTAATTCGATTAAATTAAAGGCGGAGGTAAAAGTTCTTCATTAAACTTGGTTCAAACTATGGGATAAAGATGAGATAGACAAGAACCAAGAACCTCAAAAAAAAGAAAAAAAAGAATCGAGATCAAGATGATAAAATATAATCTGTAATCTGATTGGCCCATCAGGAGGTTTATACATACAAGTAAAAAAATTATGGCGATAATAATTATCGTGACTGCCTGAACCACTCGATGCATTACGACAACTTACAACCCATGGACATTTTGCAAATTTTAAAGATTATAGATATACAAGCAACTACAACTTGTAATATAATGGAACCCTAAACTCTCAATTCAATTCATTGAATATTTGTACAGCTCACTAGTCACCAAAAAGAAGTGCTTGTAGTATAGTTTTGGGGAATACATAACAATGACTAATATTTGCGACAATGCTTTGCAGCATCAGCTGTCTTACTTTTTCGTTCAATTCATTTGTATCTCCAATATAACTATCAAAGACGATACATTGAGAATCTTCAATCAACCTTTTCCCTTCCAAATCTCCCAAACCAAGTTTCTCCGACACAACACTTGACGTTGTTTTGACAGGATCACCAATGGCAACAACAAGAAGTGACGGCGACTTTCTTTGAGTGTTAGATGTGACGGACGTCGATGATAGGATGTTCAAGAGTCGTTGGTGTTGTTGCAACCAAAATTGCTGAATAGAAATGAATAATCTAAATAAATACGGTGAATCTTACTTGATCCCTCAACGGAACAAGTACTCAACTTTGTTTTTCTTGTCAAAAAAATAGGTCATAAATTCGTGTCACTAAAATTCAATTCATATCATTATGATGTCACTGCACACAGAATGGATGGAAAACCTTTTATTTTTGAGAACAAGCACCAACCAAAATAAAATAACAAACTTTTGGTGAGACTACAAAAAAATTCTAATACATTGATTGCTATTCTTGCTCGTGCGTTCCTATGCCCACAGTTAAATGTATCCTTTGCACATGGAGTGACACATTGATACACCGATATTTTACAAACTAAAGTGTAGAAAATGCTCAAGATAGAGAGTCTATGGAACTCTGACCGAGAGGTTGGTTATAAAAAAGAAAAAAATCCGTTGTATATCATAGATAAGAGAGTCTATGGTCTTTCTTGTGAAATGACCAAGGAATCGGTTATAAAAAAGAGAAAATCTCGAGAGTCAGAGTCAGTTGTATATTATAAAAGATCAAGACAAAAGATAATAACCAACCTGTAATGAGTTATGTGGAACATCGACGATATACATGATACACGATGTAGACAGAAAAGCATTTCTGAGTGGAGTCTCTGAACACATGTACTGAAATAAAATTGCAGCGGTGGGTAATGTATGTATATAGGTCTGGCTCTTTTTATTTGCCGCATATATAAACATCAATACTTTAAGAGTAACTTTTGCTCCTGATGTAGAGACCTATATAAAC
>JAUEKX010036068.1:0-11881 GCA_031834005.1 Dendronotus venustus
AGGATCACGTACTAGGTAAAACATTAATATGGCAAGTCTGTTAAGCAAACAATTTCAGCGTCAGGCCTAACATAAATTCCGACACATAATGTGCATTTTCTATTCTGTTCTCCACTATTAATAAATGCGCTCTCATTTTCTCAAAAACAACTGCGTTGAGGTGCAATGGATATATAAGTCTTGTCTAAAAGATAGACCTTTAACCTTTAATTTACTAAAAAAATGTGAAGAACAGGCTCACCGCAGGCCGTAAAAACGAAAATTTTGTTTGGGGTGATCAAGAAGATGCAAATTTTTAAGAAGTGGATGGGCAAGCTTTGAGTGTTTACATTACTTTTGCTATATATGCATATAAACTTATATAAAGATTTCTTGTTATAAAATTGTATTTAAAAGTTTATTGATTCACTATTAGTCCTCTTAGTTCTTATCTTTTCAGTTTTTCAAAACCAGCTGTTCGGAGTGGATACTGTATCAGGCATAAATCAGGCTTTAACACACACATTTACAATAATTAAACCATGATGGCCATTGAGTAGTCACAGCTGCAACTTTCAGACTGCAACTGAACTCATTTTGAGGGTTTTCACTACCAATGCTATATGAAACTCAAATAACTTTAGTTATACTCAAGTTTTTTAAATTCTGTAAGTTTTTACTTTCTAGATAATTATACTTTGAAATTAGAAAATAAAAATATTAAGAAAATATTTCAAAATGGCGGATTTTAGACCTAAAACACATTTCTTTTAGGAGAAAAAGCATAATTCAATAGAATTTAACACCAAAAAATCCGTAAGTGCTATTTTCTTAAGTTATAATTAGTGTATTTTGGATATATAGACATATCCATATAAAATATTATATTAAAATATTAAAGATATATTAATATATGACTTTAAGACCTAAAAAAAGCCAAATATTAGACCAAAAAATCAGAAATAATTCATTCAACAACTTTAGTTGACATAGAGTTGTATTATGAATGGAAATTACTTACTTTATGAAAGGATTAAAACAGAAGTTAATAAATATTTAAACAAAAACAACAAAAACAAAGAATTAATGGGTAATTTGGTCAAATTTTGCCTAAATTTTGACAAAAAAAGACCACATTTGGGCACTATTTTTACTTAACTTAGAGGTTATTATATTACTAATACTAATGTAACAATAAACATTTATATATACAAGAACAAGAACCTTTTTTTTTAACTATATATATATTCCATTTTTGGGTCAACCAGTGACCAGATATAAGTTTGAAATGTTTTCCATTTCAGTCCCAATCTTCAAATGAAATCGAATTGCTAACCTCTCGCTTTTCGATACTTATTATTTTCTTGGAATTCGCAGCCAGGAAAGCGAGACGATGTAAACAAAACCGTGATCGATCGGAAATTCCCCCGTGGGACAGCAAAAACGAGGGTTTTTTTCACCAGGGGTACAACTTCAATTTTTATTTATTTTGAATGAAATTTTCAGAGATGAAAGCCAAATAATAGGGGAATAATTAAAGCCCCTGAAATTGATGTCTACTCAACTACTTCAGTCTTTTCTGAGCCATTGAAGAAAAAACATGTTAAATAGAGGGTGTTTAAGTGGTTGCCACCTGATTTCACCACAAAATTGGATTTTATCGGCTTTTTTCTACGGAGAGACAAAGTTTGAGATTGATTACGACAAAAATTAAAGTGCACGAGATGTTTGAACAGACCCCACTTTTTGTCATTTTTAGAAACACATAAAGTATGCATGGGGTAAAGACAGACAACAACAACTATGCATATAATGTAGAAATCTAGACGGATGCTAGTTCTACTAGACATATATATATAGGAGGCCAAAAGTTGAGTTGCTTATAAAAATAAAAATGTGTATTGGTGTATACAGAAAATTTTGGCCTATAGTTTCTACATAGTTTACAACAATAATTTTTGGTTTGTTTGACAACCCATATCGTGGATTTACCATATTTTGAACATGTATATACCTTATTTTGAACGTATGTATTAAAACAAATCTTTTTCCAAGTCTGTAACTTACAACAAATTCATCCACCAACCTATACAGCAAACTGAAATATGTGATAGCAAGATGCAGATGTCGTAATTGTGTGCAGAATAATTATTATTTTGATATTAAGTTATCAAATAATTAGATATGTGCTCGTGCACATCGCTCAGTTGACATCTGCTATTTGTGCGCTACTCAAATGCCATCATGGTTTTATTATTATAGTAAGTAAGTAATAAAGCCTGATTTCCATTTGAAAATTAAGGCAAGATTTCCATTAGCTAATTAAAGCATGATTTCCATTACGGTGTTACATGGCGTGCATTTTATTATTTTTTCTACATAAAAGCAAAACAAATCTCTGGGAATATAAGCAAGACATTATAAAAATAAACTTTGGTACAGTGTAATTAATTAAAAACACTTTGATTCATCTGATCTTGGGTCTACGCTTTTGTGTTTTAAATTTACACGACTAAATTTACGTAAATTTACGTACGTATATAAATTTTAAATACAACAAACGTAAATTTTCGTGGATTATGTTGCTAAAATTTGCGTACGGAAAATTGTGTTTTATCAATAATCTGAATCAGTTACGATAAAAAATGAAAATGGTAGATAACTATAAGGTTATCAAGAAGCGGAATCAATTGAAATACATTCTTCAGAAGCTACGATTGGTTAATGAGCGCAAAGTTTACAGAATTTGAGTACATTTTACCCTCAGTCACCATAAGTAGATATTAAACCCATCAGTTCGGGACATAAGCTCAAAACGGCAATTATTTCCGAAAACGGAAACAATTTCCATAAAGGGAAACAGTTGCCGTTTCGGGAAACAGAGAATATTGCCGTTTCGAGAAATAATTGCCGTTTTTGTAGTTTAAAGGCTATATATATATATATATAATCCGCTTCACTGACGGTATTTTTTATTAAGACTCTGCGCACATCACGCATAAATAGGGCCTTAACGAAATAACTAAGCTCTAGCAAAAACCCCACATAGAAAATAAAAATCCCACATGGAGTTTACGCAGAATTTTACGCTGATTTCATTGGTTAAATTTTCAAGTTGCGGTCTTCAAGAGATCTTTGCGGCCAAACAAAAGAAAAAATGTTGAATAAAAAAATTGCCGAAAACGGCAATCATTACCCGTTTTGAACACGGTTTTTAAGATATTTATTTCCCATTCGGGAAATTGTTTCCGTTTTCGGAAATAATTGCCGTTTTGAGCTTATGTCCCGAACTGGTTACTGTGGATTTACCATATTTTGAATGCGTACCTTATTTTGAACATATGTAAACAAACATTTTTCTAAGTCTGTCATAACTTGTAAAAATTTCGTCCACCAACCTATACAGCAAACTAAAATATGTGATAGCAAGATGCAGATGTTGTAAAATTGTGTGCAGAACAATTATTATTTTGATATTAAATGATCAAATAATTAGATATGTGCTCTTGTGCTCTGCTATTTGTGCGCTACTCAAATGCCATCATGGTTTTATTATTATAAATACGCGTATTAAAGCCTGATTTCCATTTGAAGATTAAGGCAAGATTTACATTAGCCAATTAAAGCATTGTTTCCATTATGGCGTTACATTTAGCGCACATTTTATGAAGGCTTAATAAAAATTATATATAAATAATGAGAAATAGTGTAGTGTGTACAGATCCTTCACGCTTTTTCACTCGCTCTTGACGTTCGACTAGCATAAGTCTTGTTGTGTGAATCTCTTGGGACCTCCAATTTAAAAGTGTGAACAGACATAGTTTACAACAATATTTTTTGATAACTTTTGGTTTGTTTGACAACCCATACGGATAGTGGAATACATAACGCGTCAAAAATGCAAGTCCGCTGATTAGTTTGTTTAAATATGTTCAAAATAAGGTACGTGTTGAAAATATGGTATATAAATCCACGGTAATAGAAAAATGTTGCCATTTCGACTGTTTCTCAGACTGTGTTTTCTATTAACACTCTGTGTACACCAGGTATGTACAGGGCATAAATAATTAAGCTCTAAGTAAAACCCCACATAGAAAATGGAAACCCCACGTAGGATTTACTCTTCTAAGCAATTATAGAGTGTTATATTAATAAGCACTTAAATCACTCCATAAGCAATTAGCAATTATACTCCATATCCTATGGAGTGTAAATTAATCAAGACATAAATGTAATTTATGTAACTAAAAAGCTTTTATATTGTCCTGGAAAATAGCTTTTGGAAAATATTAAACAACTTGGCATGAAATTTTGACATTAATCCTCTCCTTTTATCTTTAAGATTAATAATATTGGAAGTGCAAATTTAGTTAAAGCAGTTCCTACTACTAATAATGGATATCCTGAATTGGTAACACTAAATCATATTCAGGTAAGTTGATTAACATTTTTTAAGCTTTCAATCAAGCAAATACATACTGTTAAATAATTAAAATAAAACCCAAATGTCCTGCATGCATTATACATGCATTACTGACATGTTGACATCAAGGTACTGTACATCATATACCTTTTATGTATTTTTTAATTATAAGTTTGCAAAAACTGTTTCAGTCAAGAAGAAAAGATGCTATTACATTTGTAATGTAATTATAATATCTAAATGAAAGTGAATTTTTCATTTTGTTTCAGCATCAGAGGTCTTGTTAGTTTAACTCACAAAAAATTGTTCTTATGCACACAGTAGACATTTTGCAATGTGCATGGATACACTTTTAACTTTTACAAACAGATAAGATATCTGGCATTAGCTATATGTTTTTATTTTTTTAATAATATTTTTTGTAGGATGAACATGGAAAAACTATTTCTTCATTTACCTTCCAAAAGATTCAATATTTTTATGACTATGAAGAGAAGAAGAGATTTGAACCAGTTACATTTCCCATCAATGAACAATTTTCCTTCTATCAAAACAGCAAAGGATTCCAAGAAGAAGATGATGTCAAAATTGTTCAAAAGAAATATAGCCCAAACAAGTATATTTTTGATAATGATAAACCGTTTTAATTTTTGTATTTCCATTACCCTAATCAGCACAAAACAGTGTTAAGAACTAGATAAAACAAAATTACATCTTTATCATTAGACTTTTCCTTTGTCTTATTTTTTTGTATTTTGTAGCTATATATATACTTAACACTTAAAAACAAAAATATTAATACCATTCTTATATCTTTTTATCAATTTAATTTTTAGAATTGAAATGGAAGTTCCTGATTTCCTAGAATTATTCAAAGAACGTGCAATTGCTCCGTTTTTTGTTTTCCAAGTGTTTTGTGTTGGTCTATGGTGTTTAGACGAATATTGGTATTATTCTCTCTTTACATTGTTCATGCTAGTGATGTTTGAAGCCACTCTTGTTCATCAGGTATTTCTGAAACTCTTGATTTACTTTTGTATACAAATTGCATTTTCAAGAGTTAGTTATTTGAAAATGTTTTTGTTTGAGAAAAGAGACAAAGAAGCAGTCGAATTTGTATCAAAATTGTATCAACAAAAATTAACTGTTATTCTAAAATTAATTTTAAATGATGCTGAAAAAGTCATAATTTGTTTAAAAATTTACAATAATTAGTTTTTTGATTTTTACCATTTATAATACTCCCTTATAATACGGTAATTATCACTGAAATATTGAATCAAGATTTGTAAATAGTAATTAAAGGTTTTTGAGGGTGATTTGAAAAAACCAACCTAAGGTTTTTAACAAACCCAGGAGTGATTTTTTCCAAATCATCCAAAAAGTAAATCTGATTACTAATTAATAACATGGAAAATATAATAAAAAAGGATATCCCAAGGAAATCCCAATGATTAGATCATGAATTTGAAAAATTACACTTTTTCATTAAAAACTGATCTATAAAAAACTAGTTGATTGTCAAAATTATCAATTTAAAAAAAAGTTTGAAACTTTCAAAAATAGGTTTGCAGTTGATTTCACACTCGGGTTTATTTCACACTCTAGTTGATTTCATTCTCTAGTTGATTTCAATCTCCTCTTTATTTTATGTGAAAAATCTTAAGTGCTCATATCATTGTCAAGTGGGATTTCAAACAACTAGTGATTATGTATGATACTAAATGTTTTGTTTGTCTTTATCAATGCAGCAACAACGAAATATGAAAGAAATCAGAAATATGGGTAGCAAATCATATCAAATACAAGTAAGATTTTTTTTTACAAATACAAGTTTAATTTTCAAATTAAAGCAATTATGCATATAAGTTTGTTAAGGTTTCTTTGAAAACTTGTTTTGGTATTTTTTTAGGTTTATAGGTATCGTAAATGGAGACCAATCAGTACTGATGATCTTATTCCTGGGGATATATGTTCTATTGGTGAGTAACTGAAATTCTTATTTTATCACTTACATTTCATAAAATAACAGTTTTTTTCAACAACCAGTCTTGTCTGTTCGTCAACAACATTTTAAAAAGATTATTATGTTGTTTGTATGCATGTGTTAGTAAAACCTTTTGCTCATTATACAGTACCAGTCTTGTGTGATGATCATACTTTTACTACCTGTAAATACAAGTAAATTTCCTTTATAATACTTGCGAGTCTCTTTCTCTGTCACAATTTCACTTTCACTTTTATAAAATAATTAATATTATGACTAATAAACCAATGACAAATAACCAAACCAATGAGTAAATGACATATAGTCCATAATGCAAAAGTTATCACTTAAATTCTGTAATTTTACCAACTAAGAATTTATTTTATATATTTTTTGGTGTCTAATTTTTTGTTGGACATAATTTGAAATTTTTTTCACTTTTCTTTGACATTATTTGACCAATAAGGTAGATAGTAGTCTGCGAGTAGCAAGTAAAATTATTCTTTCTAGGGAACAAAGTTAGGCATTTTTACAGCAAATTTTTCTTTCTAATTTGAAGTGCGCTCAAAAAGCGATGTTATGATTCCATGTGATATGTTGTTGCTTCGTGGATCGTGTATTATTGATGAATCCATGTTGACTGGTGAAGCTGTACCACAAATGAAAGTATGTATCCCACAATCTATTTGATATTGTTGTTGATAAAATTCAGACATGATACAATGAATTAAAGTTAATATCTATGTATTTATTTGATTACAATCAACTAGTTGACATTTTTTTATTTTCCTTTATGTGCACTAACATCAGGAGGCTATTGAAGCATTACCTGGTAATGATGTGTTAAATATTGATGAACACCGTAAATTGCATCTTCTAAATGGAGGCACAAAAGTGGTCAACCATACTCCACCTTCAAAAACAAGTGCTGGATTAAAATGTAAGATCTTATGTTTAAAGTAATTTTTATATGGTATGTTATTTTTATAGCATTCAATCTTTGAAGAAATAATAAATAAGTTTTTATATTTTAACAATAATCAAGAGAACGATTGATTTAATTCCATAAACTTACTAATGGTGATTTGATTTATCGTTTATGCTACAATAAAAACAAATTGTTATATAAACTTAATTTTGAAATGTACCCTTTTCCCATAGAGTAACAAATGTGTAGTTTGGCAGCAAACAAATAGCTGATACCAATAGTTTATAAATATAAACTGAAATAATGTACTAATATTTTTTCTAACAAGAATGCAAAACAAAAAATTTATTATATTTTTATAGCACCAGACAATGGATGTGTAGCATATGTATTGAAAACTGGCTTTGCAACATCCCAGGTATGTTATGTAACCAATCAACGTGACTAAATCACCTGTTTAGTGTGCATTTAACAATTAACTTTTTTTATCTCCAGGGAAAACTTTTGAAAACCATCTTGTATGGTGTGAAACGAGTTACAGCGAACAGCCTAGAAACATTTATGTTCATTTTGTTCTTGCTGATATTTGCCATTGCTGCTTCTAGCTACGTTTGGATTAAAGGTGTGTCTAGTTTATTATATACTCAAAATAATAATTACATGCATGACTTTTCAATAGATTCATTGATTTATAATAGTTATTATGTAAACATTTTTTACGCTCTAAAAGTTGCTTATTGGATCCAATATCAACCTAATTTGGTTTTCTTTCAGGGACGGAAGACCCAAATAGAAATCGATACAAGCTCTTCTTGGAATGCACGTTGATCTTGACTTCAGTTGTTCCACCAGAGCTGCCTATAGAACTTTCACTAGCTGTCAATTCTTCATTGATGGCACTATCAAAATTAGGTTTGTCTTTATAATTTATAATTACAATATGTTCGAGTGGCAAACAATTACAATGAAAATTATTAATAATATTTAAATGTCTTCTTAGCAGGTCTTGAAATAAAACTTTTGTTTGTTTTTGCCTGAAACGCATAAAGATTTATAATAATAATAAACAAATTTTCTTTGTTACCTATCACTTTAAAGTTACAGAGCTCATTCGTTGTAAGAAGATGATTGAACTCCCAAGCTCTGAGATATAAGCCTTATGCTCTTCAACTGTACCAATGCTCCATAAATTTACAAGATGGATTTTCTCATATTCTAACCATGTTAAATTTTGGGTGGTTTGACTCTTTCATTTGTAGGCCTGTTTTGCACAGAACCTTTCCGCATTCCTTTTGCTGGTAAAGTGGATGTCTGTTGTTTTGATAAGACTGGTACATTGACTAGTGATGATTTAGTGGTGGAAGGAGTTGCTGGTATCAAGTAAGATTTTTACAGTCTAAACTTCAGCATTTTAAAATAGATTTTTCCATTTCAAAAAAGTATTTTTCATCCTATTTTTCATAGTCTTCAGTTTTCAGTAAATTAGAGGTATAAGAAATAGCTAAAGAATAGAAATGTTAAAAAGAGCAGTTCAAACATTATTAAGTGGAAAAATTGGCAAAACCAATCTCTACTTTATTCCCCAATACATTAACAAGCTCTCTCATAAGCTAATCTAAATAAGCAATCTTGTTTATTTTTATTAATACCAGTGGAAGCCATCAGATTCAGCCGCTGACTGAAACACCCAATACAACTGTTCGCGTATTGGCAAGTTGTCATTCACTGACATTTGTTGATGAAATGCTGGTGGGCGATCCTATGGAGAAAGCAGTTGTTAAAGCAATGGAATGGTCTGTTGGAAAAGGTAATAGGATATATATTTGTTTGTTTGTTTATTTGTTATGCAGCAAGTCGTGAATTTGGTATTAAACCACTTAAAATGTTTCAGGTGATGTATGTGTTTCAAAGAAGGGTTTACGCCAGTCAGTTAAAATCTTACATCGCTACCATTTCACCAGTGTGCTGAAGCGCATGTCTGTCATTGCGTCTGTCCAATCAGCAGATTCTTCTTCGACCAATCACCACATAGTAGCAACAAAAGGTGCACCCGAAACTCTTCGCAAAATGGTAATGTGTAAAGATGTTTTAAAACTGATCTTGAATATAAGAGTCTGCTTAATTTTAGTAAGAATCTGTTAGAGTGTGGTGAAAAATTATCACTGTTTAATCCTATCAAGGATTGTAATCAATATATCATTCACAAAATTGAGATAATTAATTGTAACAATAATTGATCTTTTTGTGTGTGTGTTTTTTTTAGTTTATTGAGGTGCCAGAATATTATGATGAATTGCACAAAGAGCTGTCCTGTAATGGTGGCAGGATTATGGCGCTTGGACATAAAGATCTGGATAGTGAAATCACGCCAAGAGAAGTATGTTGTTTCGTTTGATACAAAGTGTAAATACGATGTTTCAAGGACATCCTATTGACACTTTTTTATACACACTTCTATAAAGTGCTCTTTCCTCGTCACAGGTGTCTTACTCCTACTCAATCCGGTGATGTTTATGTTTCTGTGTTAAGACTGTAGTTCCCCTCTGAATGGGCAAATAGAACATAGATTGAGGATAGGATGGTTGAGTATATATGGTACCGGCCATTTTAAGTGAGTTAATCACAAACGATGAAAGAATATTATGTCAGTGTCAATAGTTTTGTCATTTTGTTTTTGTCTTTCTTTTTTAGGTAAGAGACATGCTACGCGAGGAAGCTGAGAGGGATTTGATTTTTGATGGATTTGTTGTGTTGTCGTGCCCGTTGAAACACGATTCGCGTTCTACGATCAGAGAAATCAAGAATGCTTCCCATTATGTTAGAAGAGTTTCTTTTGTATAAAACTTTCTATAGCGAATAAACATCTCTGTGTTTATTGGGAATTACTGACGACTTAAGTTATCAAACATTCATATCTTATATATGGTATTAAAATTAATAAAAATAGAGGCCTTCATGAATTATTATTATTATTATTATTATTAATTTGAAGAATTAGTTACAGTAAGCTATTTAAATTTTCTTTCCAAAAAAAATTTGGAATTTACCAATGACCACAAATATATTTCCAAAATAAAAAAAAAGTTGGCAAAGAGTCTAAGATACAATAGTAAGGCTAGTCTTTCAATTATAATGCGTTATGTACATATATTATCCCACAACAAACAATATGATGTGTGAATTATGTCTATCAATATAAAATGAACATATGACTAGACTAGAACTATTGAGTCAATTTGTTTGATTGTGGAATGACCTTTGACTTTCATGCAGACAGGTTCCACTTTTCTAATCTAAGGGGAACCCTTGTATTTATCATTTCAGACTGTAATGATCACTGGTGACAATCCATTAACTGCTTGTCACGTTGCCGATACACTGAAGATGAATGAAAAGACACTACTGGTGTTGATGAAAGAACAAACCGATGATGGACAGCAGGGTAAAGCATTGGTTCGGTAGTTGTTAGTTTAGGAAAAAAACTTTAGGAAGAAATGTTCATAAACAAAGAACAAAGCTAAATCTACGTAGTAAATGTTACTGTAGTTTACAGTTGATGACTCGAAAATTGTATGAGATTTTGCTAGATTTAACGTTTGTAAATTTCATACGGAAACGGATTTTATTTGATGTTACAACAGAATTGCATTACGAGCATTTCTTAATTTTTCTATTATAGAAAATGTATTTTCTATACTCGTTTCCATCTTCTTTTCAGAAGCTCTCGTTGCAGCCAACGATGATGCAAAATGGTCGTGGAAAACTGTTGATGAGAAAATCGATTTTCCAATAGAACATGATATAAAGGAACTCACAAAAGATTATCGTTTCTGTCTATCTGGCGAGGTAAGAGTCTACATATTGATCGAATAGTGGATTGTGTTGAAGTTTGTTATTGAATGTTCAGTTAAGATGGCGAAAGACTTCCTGGTAATTTTTGAATTCCGGCCAAGTGGTTTTAGACATTCTAATAGATGTCTGGATATTTCAAACCTTTCCGTACTATTGATAGACATCAAACGCAAAGAAAGAATGTTTTGCTTTTGCCAAAACACGAGAATAATATACACGAAGCACACGTCCTTATTGATTCAAATCGGACTCCATTGGGACTCATTCTGAATACAACACTATTGTTTCTAGAGTAAATTTTCCCAAAAATCAAGCAAGCATTATTTGCTCGCAGCATTTAAAACATATTTAGAAGCTATTAAAAGTTAACTTTAACTTAAGTTTTCATACACCCCAAACACTCCACTAATGTTTACTCTCTTTTTTATGTTAAATTATATTTTAGATGTTTAGGAAATAAATTAATGGTGATTGTATTTCTATCGCGACAGCATACTCAGCGTTACCCTTAGTAACAGTTCCATGACTTCGTATGTTACTGTTTTTATTTTCTTGACAACAAGACTTTGTAATGCATGGAATGTTTACATGAAATTTTATATAGTCAGCATTTGTTTTCATTTTGTTTCTCGTTATTTTTGCAGGGTTTAACTTATTTGCAATCGTCGGAAGAGCTTCGAAAATATTTCCAAAAGATTCTGGTCAATTGTAG
>JAUEKX010036178.1:0-14092 GCA_031834005.1 Dendronotus venustus
ATCAAATCATAGATTATAATTCCATCAAGAAGAATAATACTACGATACTACGCAATTGCACTTCGGAATGAAAAAAAACTGAAGCAAAATAAAACTATGTTTTTTTATAAGAAACAAGATTATAAAAAACCTGTGATAAAATCTTCAAAAATTAAGAAACTTTTACTACTATATTTATGACTACTTCTAAAATAAGAAACTTTTAGAAATAAAACCTTCTACAAGGCCGGTGATGCAATTTAAAAGTGGAGGGGGCAAAAAGAAATATACAATTAGAGAGCAGTTTTTCTAGATATATGCATATATATATATATATAGACTGAATGAGTTAGCTTTTATAAAAATTTGTATAAAAAATAAATTACTTTGCATTTTCAAAGCTTCAGATTTCTTATGTAGTTTCCTAGATTTTTATTAGCTAATCAAATTTTTTTTATTACTTCATTTTATTACTGATGCCTTGAGTTCTTTAAAATAAAACATCATGTTTATTTCTTACAAAAAACTGTCAAAAGTTTGATTGAAACATTAAAGAAACAAGATGTGTGATTGCTTCCCACCTAGAACAATGCAAAATCATGTATCTTTTATTTTTAATCACAATGTTATGAAACAAAAGAAAATAATTTAATCTCGTAATAAACAAAGCCTCTATTATATTTTTGCTAACTGATAAATGATCTGCGACTGATCACATATCTTTACCTTTGGGTGGTACTGTATATATATAAGTATACATAAACCAAAAAATAAGCAGCAGAAATATAAAAACTTTAAAAAAGAAGACAGCTTGTTAGTTAATAATTTTCGTCATCTTTCGTGACTTCATCTGATCTGTTTTATACATCTGATGAAGTCACGAAAGATGATGAAAATTAATAACTAGCAAGCTGTCTTCTTTTTTAAAGTTTTTATAAAAGTATATATTTATATGTATATAAAGGCACACAGCTTTTATATTGTCCTTTGTATTTTATACTTGGCAATGGCTTTGATGAATAGCATGGGTCTCATTAAATTACATATGATAAAATAAAAGTAGGTATCTTGATAGTATTGAATGTGTTGCATGATATGAAATTATTGAAAGGGTTGAAATAATAGCCAGTCATTGTTCAGTTCTGTACAAATGAATATAAGGATGGTGCTTATGTATAAACGTACATTGGGTTATTCAACTTAATATCCACACAAGGGTGAGCAAACCTTTTTCATAAGTATATATATATATATATATATAATATATATATAATTTGAAATAATATTTTTTCAGTGAATTACCTCCAGGAAGTAAAAACTCTGCTTTAAAACCCCTGGAAATAATAGAAAATTGTAAGACCACAGTAATGGCAGTCGTGAAAGACCATTGGTGGAAAAGAATTCACAACCTGTATCAGACAAGTAAACACTAACACAGGTGCCTTGAAATATGAGGTATACATTCCTGAATGCAGGTCCACATCAGTTATAAACTGAATAGCTCTGTGAATAAAGAAAAAACCGACCTGGGTAATAAAAATTAATAATAAAAATAATAATAATAATAATAAAAAGATACTCTCTTGAGTTATTTCAGTTACCAAACTATAAAATTGCAGACATCCCCTGGAAATTGAAAGTTTCAGTGTTACTCCCTTGTCCCCTAGAAATCAATCCAAACTACTTTCTTCTTATCTTAATGTTGTTGTACTGTCTGGTGGATTTTGAATTCATACCTTAATTTGAACGCATGTAAACAACTAATAATAAGTATATATGGAAATCATGATTGTTTACATCTTGTTCAATACTAATGTAATACTAAGGTATTACTAATGGTTCAAAATTTGTCAAATCCACAGACACATGACAGAAGGTATATACATACTGTACTAATAGAACAAATGCATAAAAAGTCATCAAACATGCATATTTAATTAAATGTACTTCATGTACAAGACAAGAGACGTTTATTGTCTACAAAATACACAATTAAAAACATGCAAACAAAAACCCAAAACGTTGGCGCAACAACCATTCACTACCACTGAACATGCAACATGCGGACGTTCATGCGAATGCACCATATCATAGCGTAACTCAAACTGCCATATTGAGAAGAAATTACTCTGTAAGCTATTACGTATTTGGTAGAGTACCTCATATCTGTTAATTGCAACTACCGTTGTTGCAACAATGACGCTTTTAGTAAAGGATATACTTTGCATCATATCTATTTTTGTAATCAAAACAAAACTCCATATTATATTACTTGATGGTATCCAGTCGATTAAAAAAATTGGTAGTGTGGCTTGCTATTAAAATTATTACATCACTTCAAGCAGAAGAATTTAGTATAATATGAAAGGCAGCCAATTCAGTTAAAAAATAACGGCCGATGAAATCACAAGAATTAAAATAGCATTAAATTTTTAAAGCTGAGCAATCAGATTTGCGATACAGTGGATTCAGAAATTGAATTCTTATTGTCACCTATCCTTCTTTGGCTTCAAGTGTTATTCTGAGAAGTTAAAAAAGACGGACAGGAGATTCCATCTAAAAACTTGCTCGTCTCTCCTAATGATATCGACAGAAGTACAGCTCACGCATATAAATAAGATCTTGGAGTTGACAAGAAAGAAAAAAAAACATTAAAAAACATTTTACTTAGCAATTGACCGAAATTTTGGATAAATAAATACTATTCCTGCTCGATCATCAATCACAAGACTTTTTACGCGCACTAGTTTTTATTTACGAATATTTACCCAGCATTGTCTCTTCAGTACTAATTAGACATGTTATCAATAATAGTCTTGCCTTCGTTGCACAACACCTACAACGGAAACCTTTGGCAATTAGCAGCGAGATTTTATCCTCGCCACTGTGACAGGCAGTGGACTCGAACCCCTGGCCAGCAGGTTACGGAGCAGGTTTGGAGTTAAGTGCCTTAACCACTCGTTCATAGCTCCACAAAGTTGAGGTTTATACTGAATTTTGTACTCCTCCTTAATTGGCTATTACGAAAATAATGATAAAATTCTTTATATACCAGAACTAGAAATCTTAAAAGAAAGTTTCTAAGATTAAATTTTGATCATCACCATTTACACCATCAGCAATATAATTTTGACCATCGTATTCACGACATTCGCCATTACTATTATCACCATCATTACTGTCACCATCACTATATTATTACCATGATAATCACAATCTTCACCATTTATCACCTCAATAATAAACAATTTCATTATCAACACCAATGACCCTACCGATATCATATCCACAATCTCCATCTTCAACTCATCATGAACACAATCACTATTATTAACTTCAAAATTAACATCTTAACAGATGACCAACACATTCATCATCAATATCAACGTCATCGCCATCAAGTTTGACATCATCCCAATTCAACAACATCATCATCAACACAATCACTATCAAAACAATAACCATCAATAATATCACTATTTACGCCATAACTATCAATACCATCATCATCATCATGAACATCACCATTATTAGAACTTCAACATCAGGAAATGTTTAATATGCTTAGAAAGACTGTTTCTGTAGGAGTCAAAACCCCATTTCAGACTTTGACAAATCTGTGACTAAGCATGTGGGTCTGTTTCCGTCACCGGTTCAGACTCCCTCTGTCGTCGATGATAAATTGCTTTAATTTTTGAAAGAATTTCAATTCGTTGTTCCAGGTAAACGGAGTATTACTACTTTGAGTAGTAGGCTAAAAAACAAGATTTGTTCAGCTGATCCAAAAACAATTGAAAACCAAACCATGACTGAAACAGATATTAGTTGTTGTTGGTTGGTGTCGAGCAGTTGCGTATTTTATTGATAAGGTATTTTATTCCTGGGTTAACGTTATCTGACGTGATCTCAAAGCCTGCAAATGTAACTGTGTTCGTCCCAAAAATGGGTTTGCCTTGGTTAAGGGTGATACCATGATGCTCACAAAGATCTTACCAACCAATTGCTTTTCAAAAGCTTCTCTCTAGATTGTCTGACCATAATATAGATTAGTTTATGCATTTTGTTTTGTTAGCAATATGGACTATGATTTCGTCAAAACTTCTATATAGTCTTAAGTTGCAATTTTGTATTTGTACCTACCCTATTTAGTAATCAAGGTGGTAAAATGTCGATTTTTGATGGAGAGTGATGCTGTGGTATCCATTGTAGGAGTCAAATATTCATCCTTTTCCTATAAGGGACCAGATGAACCTTTTGGAATGGTGATTGTGTGTGATACATCTCTCTAAAAACATTAGCATTCAGCGGTTGCAGGTGAACAGTACGAGGTTTTCCTTTCTTTTGCCGAAGATAACCATCTTGTAGCACAAAGTGAAACATATTGATCGAAAACTACATTAACAGTGAAGAGGTACAGGTATCTGAATCACGATTGGTTAACTTTGGGATCAATCATTCAACGAAATTAAATGGGATCATCGAAAGTGGTTGGTTTGCCTTTTCGTAGTCAATGAGGTGAAAAGGAAATAATTTTAACTTCTTTCAGAAACAGAATAAGGATTAACCAAACCTCTGTAATCTTTGAAAATAGGTATGAAAGTCCTAAAACAACTTTCTTTCACTTCTAAAAGCTAGAATAAGTCAAAGTATAAAGTAATGATTTTGGTGAAATAACTGACTGCAAATAATTCTTGAAGATCAGTATGCTAAGTATCAAGTTTGGATACAATGGGATTTTTGAACGAGATCTCAGGGACGCTTTGTTAAAATTGTTAGGACACTACTAACAGAAGCAAGGGACAAAGGCGACCAAAAATATATACTTACTGTATATAAATTAAGATAAAAATTGTACAAAAATTTCTATCAATTAGTAATAGCCTATCTAATTATTGTAATTAGTCAAGAAATTCGATTGAAGTTTTTGTAAAACACACTTAAGAAATGAGGCAACGCAACAGCATGATTGAAACATAATAAACTTTTATTCCATTTAATTATTTGTATTTCTATTTAATAATTAAGGTCTAAAATCGCCAAAAAATAGTAGAAATAAAAATAGCACATAATATAAAAATAGCTCCATCAATATGCGATCTTTTATTACCGTTTTAAATCTTTTGTGCACACGGACGGGCATCGATTATTCAAAATATCACGTGACTTTGTACCAGGAAAATGCACATTGAAGAATTGTGAATATTGAGTATACTTATTTCCTGATACCTGTGATACCTGTGATATGCCTTCAGTCCCTCTATCCTAATATGTAATTTTTACAGTTTGAGTTTACGAAATAGTAAGGGTTTTTTATAGCTACAACAGCATCCATGTCTTATAAAAATGGAAAAAAACCTCGTCTATATGAACATTTGAGTTCTATATTAAAGATACACCAAAATAATTTACAAAAGTTTAGTATTCGAAAATTTAGTTCGAATAACTTTAATACTGTATTAATTTATACTAATAAAAATATAAAGTTAATATAAATTAGAACTTTTGTACAAGATTTTTTCAGATACATACTGACATCCAGAAGAAAATATTTTTGTAGAAGTTGATTTTCTCTTCGTAGGGAAATTCGAAAGCAAATCTGACTCCAAGAGATTCAAATGAAAATTAAACAATAAAATTTCAGTATATGATGCAAATCTATCGCAAATAAAATTAAAAAATATATTATTTGCTAACATGCAAAGAAATGTAATTAAAGCTTATTTCATTATAATGAAGTTTACATTGTAACTTAAGGCTACGGCATGTATAAATCCATGTTAAAATTCACAAAGAACAGCAACAAAATCAAAAAAAAGAAAAAAAAAAGAAAAAAGAAAAAAATGAAAAAAGAAAAAAGAAATTTGTGCTATGAATATGGCAGAATTTTTAATTTAAATAATTTACTAGTCATTAGTCAGAAATTCTTAAAATTGCATTTACAATATACAGTTGTAATGATGAGTTAAGAATAATTTACATAATAAAAGGGGATTTGTTCATAGATGTTTCTTTTTAACATCAAAGGAAATCCAAACACTGACTCTACAAACTCTAGCTACAGCTGCAGTTATTGTCGAAAAGAAGCCTAAAAAATCGGCTAAGTTTTCAGGTAGTGAAATATACATGGTTAATTTGAATACGATGCGATAAGTTATGCACAAGTTCTAATTTTGCATGACAGAACCCTTGTACTAAAATGCTATGATGAACTTTCACTACTTTTCTTCAAAGAATTTTCTTCATTAGTTTCTTCTTCTGGGATCGTCGCTACTGCTTCTAAGCTCTCTTCCACTACACTTTGAATTGCTTGTTTACCTTCTGAATGTTCTTCAGCAATAGGATCCGTGTAAAAGACGCGATCGACATATTTAGCAGTGATAAATGCTAATCTCTCTGTCCTAAAACGAGCAAAAAAGGTTGCAAAGGTGATTATACGCGATTGCACAGGGGGAAAGAAAAATCTTGACAATGATCAAGATAAAGATCTAGTAAGTGTTCATTTTCGAAAAAAAAAAAAAATCCCTGAAAACCAAAAATAAGTAAGCTGCGTGGAACAGTTTAGGACGCAGGATATATCATCACACTACCCGATGTAAGACTGAACCATGAGTAACTATCGAAGAATGAATATAAAATAAATTGATAAACAAACACTTCTTACTCTGTTGATTCTCTGGTCGGCTTTGGATGATCTTGAATCAAGCCTTCGTATACTGAATTGACTTTCGAATTGCCTGTCGATTCCATAAACTGAACGAAATCAAAATACAAGAATAATAAATCACAGAAATATGCCGCAAAACATAAGTTTAATCAGATAGCACGCCATAATAACGTGGAAAGGACTAAAAAACTGCTCTAGTAATCAAGGGTTCATGAACAAATTAATACATGCATCTATTAACTTACTAGGATAGAGAGCACTCGTAAAGGAAGGTAAGGAAAAATCTTTTATACCTATTTAAAAGGTTTTTTTTTAACTTTACCTTGACCAAGTCCTCGGTCCATTTATCTAGAGATAATGATTTGATTTTTGAAATGTGAACACCAAGACCACGATGAACACCAGAGCATTGGATACAAATTACAACTCCTGTCGTTGTACTAGCCCAACCTGGTCCTAGAGATAGATGAAGAAGAATTTTAAGACTTTCTATTCGCAGTAAACGGTGCTAATCAATTTTGAAGCAGCGACCGAAAACCTGATCGTATAATTATATAGGAATACTGACTGTTTATGCTTCTGTACAGAGAAACACAAAGCCGAGGTCGATAGTACAGACCGAGCTTGCGAGGTTAGTCCATTGACCGAGGGATTTGTATTTACTCTAATTTTGAAGTATTTTTAGTTTAATTGATGTTGGATAGAGAGTTTAGATTAGTGATATTACTTTAGATTATAGAGTTCGGGTAGTGATTAATGCTGCAGTAAATTTGAGCATGATGCATTATTGTTTTTTCTATTATTTTTTCGTCATTTTTGTATCGCTCTATACAGAGCCCTGTTATAAAAGGTCATAAGACCGTTTTTAACCAACTAAAATTGCGGATTAGGCCATACATTCACTTTCCATAATGTCGTCCGGGTAATAATTAGGAATAAAAACAGGATTTCGTCTGTTAAAAATAACCTTTTTTAAATAATCATAATTTATCTCATAAACTGTGTGAAGGAGAAATGAAAACCAGGATGCTCTTACTACTTCAATCATGATGATAGTCTACCATGTGATCCTATTGCTTGAAATATCCCGTGACTTTTAGGTTTCAAAAAATGGCACAAAATGTTGAAAACATCTCAAACATATCGTTATTTGCGTGGCAAAAAGTAGAAGTGGTTTCTAATCATTTTCATCGAAAAAGAACAAACGAACGATCGTTGCAAATTTCCGATTAATAGAAATTGGATGACCGCCGCCATTTTTTTATATACCTGCATGACTTTTCTTTTTTTGTGAAAAGCTAAATGGGTAACGGATAATGGGTAAATTTTGTTAGAACCAAAATTATTGAACCTTACTTGGACAGCCACAGTCAGCGCAATAATTGTTTCCAAGCACAGCTTTTATCCTCTCAGCAGCTTTTATGCATGTGGCAGGCTTTCCTTCAAGGTCAGTTTTTACACTTCGACCACGTGCGTTAGTCTAAAAATTAAATATTAAAACATACTACTGTTCTTTCATTGACTTGATGTTCACATAATAATATACCATGGCAAATTTCCGTAACTTTTTTTATATCTTAAAATCACGATTAAACACGCGGCAAGACACGTGGCCTCTGTGTCTAAACAAGCTATCGCGTTTCTCAGATAAGTTTTTTTTAAATTATATAATATGTTATATGTATATAACAGAACTGTCGATAATATTGTGTACAATAAAGATGAAAGACGCTTGCAAAGATTAATGAGTATTGAGTAAACAGTATGACATTCCTATAACATCGATTGTTTATCTATGCTTTAATTTTACGATTACAAAATGTAAAATGCTAGACCAGAACTTTATTGATTGACTCGATTGAATATAAGTATCTCCATAAAATTATCAGAGAGAAATGACAGAATCTAAACCTTAGAACCTTCGTTTTTTCTTTGTTTTCGCCGTCATCCAGATAAGTCGTAATAATAGAGGGAATTAGAGAGAGGGAAACTTACCCTCGTCCGGTCGTGACTGTTATTAAGTGCTGTAGCTATGCCAATCTGAAATACGAAGTAACCATCAGATCATTTGAAATAAACATAAATAATAATTTTATTAATAACACTGTAATACAGTAAAACCTCTATCTAACACCAGGGCGTTTTTAATTTGAAGGGTTATTTAAAACTTCTTTTAATATTAATTAAAACAGATGCAGGTATTCTCTTCTTCAGTTCAATCTTTACAAAGAGGAAATCTAATAAACGAAATGTCATACCTGTATTGCATTCAACCATTCGTCGTAATCTTTCCTGTTTAAGGCTTGCAGTGTATATTCAGAGTCACTCGTTATCAACTAGAAAAAATTTTTTACTCAGTTGAAGAAATTTAAATAGTACTTAGAAAAAAGATTCCAAAATATTTTTATAAACAATATGATGTAACACGAGAAAAGTCTTACGACCACAAATCATTTTGATCACTAAAAAAATGTGAACTTAATTTCTCAACCTTTTTAATCCAAGCATGATATCACTTCTTTGGCAAACATACAATTAAAACACAAAAGGGCGTTCTCGTCGAAATATTACCTGAAAACAGAAATTCCTGTCAGGTTCTAACGTGTCACAGTGTTTCACACTGGATAGCATCAACTTGGCAAAGATTGTAGGTACGGATTGATCTTGACCTTGCGAAAGAAGTTCACCATACTTTTTGTCCAAAATGAAATACTGAATAGAAAATTATAATTTTTCTTGGGATCAAAAAAAGTTTTCTCTCGCTCTTAGTGAGCCCAGGAAATTAAACTGACGTTGTTATGACGTCATTCGAACACCGTGCATCGGATGTCGTTAAGTTCTCTTTTTTATGAAGCCGCTCGTCGTAACATTAACATTCTTCCCACGTGAGCTTCAATAATTTACCTTTTTTACTAAGTAACCCGATACGGGTTAGATCAATTCAACATTTGGCATACATAAGAGCAGATTAACAGAGATTTTCAAAATTAGTTTGCTTTAACACCAATAAGATGTGTTCGTGTGGGAAGACGAAAGCTCTACCTACCCTTAAATTTGTGGTGAACAAGACTATGTTATTTTAGTATTATACACGCTCAAGATGGCAGTACAAAAACAGAAGAGAACTTACATGAAGAGGAAATTTACTTTTCGGGAAAGCTTTCTGTTTTATTCTTAAATATCCTTGTTTGTATCCTGTTGTTTCGTCAATTGTCCTGTAAACAAAAAATTTTTGTTATTTAACTTTGATGACGGGTAGAAATAAAATATGTATATCTTCCTATCATTAATGCTAACAAGAAATAATTAATATTGAATTTCCTATTTGAGTATTTGTGGAGCAACGGGATCTGAAGGGATCCAAATAGTTAAAATAAACGTCGCGAGAAAAGTGTTACTTGAATCAACTCAATTAATTATTAAGTAGTTGAACATAAGTTGGGTTGAAACTATTTAAAGTATGCTTTGTTGATATGAAATCTAAACATACTGTTGAGGTACAAGTGTTTTCTTCGGAGATTTTGCAGCTTCTGATCGAACAGGGGATGTTGGTGGCACATCAACCAAATCATCTTCGCCTTCTTTGTTTGGTTCTGGTGAAATTTTATCATCTTTTGTAGTGTTGGTGGTTGGTGAAGTAAAATCATTTTCTTTTGATGTGTTCTCATTTAGGATCGATGGATTTGCTGAAATAATAACACAAACGTACAAATCCTGCTTTTATAGCTGCTTGTTAATTTCCTTTTTAATTAAATTACAAATTCACCGACCAATAAAATTCAATAAATAAAAAGACGAAAGGGGTCTTACTCGGAACTTTTGTTCCATCTTTTAATGGAAGGTAGAATTGAGATTGCGATATGGATACAGATCTCTTGTTTTGATCATCATCATCAAGTTCTTCAGCACTTTCAACTTGCTGTTGTTGTTGCTGCTGCGGTTGTTGTTGTTCTGCTGGCTTCTCGATCACTTCAAAGTCTTCTTCCTGCGCGTTAAATAAGCTCATAGTAAATTATCCGTGGAGAAAAGCATTTTGTAGAAAATATAACTAATGATGTTGATTGTGTTGTCAATCTAGTAATGATCCAGATATATTCCGCCTCTCCTCACCTCAGTTATCGTGAAGGAGAAGCAACTGATGATTTGAAAACAAAACAGGCAGCTATTTTAAGTTAGCTCATTTATATAGCTTGACTCAAAGACAATTTATTCCATAACCCTTTGCTTATAATTACAAATATTTTGGAGAAATTCTTACATCTCTTCTGGTAGACATCCCATCTTTATAAGTCCTTTTCATCTCCTTCACACCAGCAGACAGATAACCTCCAACTTTGTTGAAGAACTTCCCAGTAGTTTGCACACCAGGCCTTTAAAGAATTATACAGAAATTTATTTTATTTTATTCAGATTTAAAAAATCTCTGGTAATAACACATTCGCATACATAACACATCATACACACCAGCAAGGTGAATACTAATCATATGCAGGTCATGGTAATAGATTGTTCTAATGTTGTTTTATAAATAAGAGTTTGGGAAAGTCATTGTACACCTAACGTATTCATAACAAATCTTTGAACCTATTATCTAAATTATATTATTATAAAACTGTTTAGTGGTAGATAATTAGGCTCAGATGCACAATCCAGCAGATACAGTGGTGAAGACAACCTCCTCTCATTGCCAATTTTATTGCCTTTGTAGGCAAGGTCCTCATTGATAGCAGTCTACAATACTGACGAGACTACCTTGGAAAAAATCATATTAACACGAAATAAAATAAATAGCTCTAAATAACACAAGCATAAACTATTCATTACGTGAGTTAGTATTAATGAACCTTCTTGAAAATTAATTAGTCAATACGACCCAGTCTAAGTTTCTAAACTACGTTTTCTTTCGATCTACTTACCATTGCTCGCCACTTGGAAAGAGTTTCTTCTCGTTTACAAGTAGACCATCTATTTGGGTTTCTATCTCTTGCCGTTTAACAATATCTTTATTCGACATCTCCTATGTTGAAAACATCGAGAGAAAACATTTGGTAGTACACGTTTTTCAGCCTTAATGTTCTCAAATTTTCTCAGAAATGCGGTAAAGATTTTCTTACTATTGCTTAAATTGTACTAGCAAAACAAAACAAAAATACAACTGAAATGAGTTTTCATGAGACGTACGAGCGTTCAAAATCAATATTAATTAGTATTTATGGTATATATATACACGATATAATCTCAAAATGGTTCAGTTATCATATGAAAATCCATCGAATAAGCATTTTACATCAACCATAAAAGATGTCGCTACAAAATATGTTTAACTATTGTGCTAGGAGCACAATAAGTAGAACAATAATTTTTAGTACTATTTGATACTTACATATGTCTTAGACCTTTTAAATATCCGACGAAATCGTTTAAGAGACATGTTTGCTGTATTTGAGAATCTTCATTTGATTTTTAATAAACGTATAAAAATACCATATCATTCAAACTTTTACATCGAAACAAAAAATATTTACAAAGTAAACAATTGACGCAATTGACGCAAAACCTACGTATAAAAAACAACAATACCAACTGACTTATACCATTTAAATCCATTCTTAAACAGTGACAGATTATAATATGCAAACAAAGAAACGAAATTAATTTAACGAGTTGTAGAGTATGTTAGTGTGTACTGTTAGAAAGAATCAACTATTATTAACAACTATTTTATTTTGCTCATAATTTACAAGAAATTTTAATGATAATATAATAATCATTGTTTTGCTCTTACAATAAACATTTGCTTACTATACTTTAACTGCCAACAGTTTGTTGAAGATGAAGTTTCACGCATAAAGAAAAGAATAAACTAACCTCAGCTTCAACAACCTGCTTATGGATGGAATCAAAAAGGGAGTTCATGTAAGGTTCCATCTCCTTTAAAATCTGAAAAAAGAAGAAAAGTATATTTATCAAGTCTTTTTGTATCACTATTAACCCGAGTCTTGACTTATGTTATATTATGTTGTTAGTTGAAAGTTACAGGTCCTTCGTCTTCATAAAGAAATCGATGCGAGCACACTGAAAAGTCTTTAAATTCGTCAATGCAAGCACATATATTGCTTTGGTGTTAATTTTTAATACGATATCGCCATCCATACTCTTTTTAAAAAAGAGGATTTTCTACTAAGTAACAAGTGACTGAACAAAAAAACTTTTATTATAAATTAATATCCTGTCCTTGAAAGATATTTTATTAAATAAATAGGTTTATAAAGAAAGTTTGTAACTTTCTGATCATTAAAATAGCATGCCAAAGAAATGTCATACTTATGTATGAACATTAAAATAGCAGGGGCATATATATATATAGTAATTATTTAATATGTAAAATGTAAATCTAACTATAACTAATTAAACGTAAATCTAACTATCTTTGCTTTATGCAATAAATGTATATTTTTAGTCTTTTAATCGTATAAACTTAAAAAGAACAATACCTGTGAACAATAGTTAAAGAAAGAAAACTCTGCAAGCATGTGCTCAAGGGTCTTTTGCAGCAGCTCCATCTGCAAAAAAGAAAAGATTACATTCAGTTATAGATTTTTATATGTAACAGAAATTTGATATTGCTCAAGAGAATACTGAGTGCTTTTTCCACTGGATCAATTTAATTTGTCTGTTAGTAAGGTGATAATCTTTTTCTTTGGCAAAATAACGAACAGATAAAAGAGTATGGTAATCTTTTCGAAAATTTCTTGGAATTGTATTATTTTGAAGGTCAATGTTTTGCTCATTTTTTACCTCCAAAAACGTCTTTTTAGCATTAATAATTCATGTACCACAAGAAGAAACAAAAGGCTATTAACAGATACATGGTAAGAACACACATCTCTAGGTGTGGCGATTCACTGTCACTGCCAATATAAAGCAATCTGAACCATAAAATATATGAAAACAAGATTCCTATTATAATATTTACCTTTGATCTTTTGTTTGTGTCTCGTACATTTTGAATATGTTGTGAAAGAAGAAGTTGGTACTTCTGCCGAGTCATCAACATAACATGAGCCTGGCGATCCAAAAGACTTGGCTAATGGAAAAGAAACAAACAAATATATATATACATCTACCATATACTACACCGTTTTGTCTACGGCTATCTTAAACGTTTGTAAGTAATATGGGAGAAGGTTAGTTCTATCTCGGATAGAATAGGTCCGTTAGTTTTGGTTAACAACTATTCTAGTGTTTGCAGCACGAATCAATAAGGCGAGGGTATAAATACTATCTTGGTTAAATAGCGCCGGATAACCCACCTGGAGGAGGAAAGGTCTCCATTAGAACTTAGTTGTTCAATCCTTCCCGAGGGGAGAAAAGCCTCTTTAGTTCATTGTAATGAACAACTTTTCTATGATGTAGCTCTGGCGAAGCGCATTTGAAAATTATCCTATT
>JAUEKX010036619.1:0-26919 GCA_031834005.1 Dendronotus venustus
TACCAGCCACAAAAGCGACGAGAATTAAGAATTTCATTGTTGGTTGAGGATGATTAGTCTTTCGATCAACTGATGAACATTACAGCGAAATGTTTCGCTATTTATACTGTTTTAATATAATTATCAAGGAGACAAATACAATTGGATTGGTTATATAACCCAGCCTAAATCTTGAAGATTTCCTAGTCTCAAATTCATCGGATGTGTACACAAAACGAGTAAAAGATCGATTAAATAGATTAACTTTCGATAACTATGGATTATCCATTTTAATCATTTCGCGGCATTTTGAAATCTTGAAAGAATTTTTCTCTCCAAACTGATTCGTGGTATTATCACGGCCTTGGCTGAACGACTTCAATATTTTCAAATGATAATTGAAAAACACTACAATATTATTGTGTAATAGTTACTAAAACATCTTTTGAACAAATTATATATTGTGATACTCAGAAATTATGTTCATACGTTCATTTTAATCGGAAGAAAATAATAATACAGAAATTTACCATTTTTATTGTCAAGATTTACATAACCTAATTATTTTGATAATGGCTGTTTTTTGTTAGTTGAATTGGAAGAACACCTACAGAAATATACCGAACTACATACATACATCAATTAATTCATTTTATAATTTACTTTCTTCCAGAATAGTCTGGTAGGTACTGCTGCTCTCAATAAGTGTCCTGTCTTTTGCATACGACACCTATAATTGTACCGGTGGAATTAGAAACTGGATATTATATTCACCTGGAGGTTGTGTGGAAGACCTTACCCTATTCCAACCATTTCGGCTCTCTCATCACAAATTATTTCCTGATTGTCAAGGAAACACTAAAAGAAAACCCCAATATCAATGCAAACTCAAATTATTACTTCCTAGGCACCAAGGAGATTCTAATTCAAGGAGATTTTATTTAAGACCCTTTCGTAGAGGTCAACCGACCTGTGAATTGTATTCAATAATAATAATAATAATAAAAATAATAATGACAAAATGCTCAAAACTGATTTCCTGACAAGTATTTATATAACATAACGATTACTTCGTAGATACCAAGAAAATTCGAATGACAAAATGCTCAAAACTAATTTCCTGATAAGTACTTATATAACGTTTACGTCCTAGGCACCTAGGAGATTATAATGACCAACAAAATAACCCCCGCTTCAGACTTCAGAAATCACATCCGAAACGAGATATACAAACTTAACGAGTAAATTTCGTCCTGGAGATAAACACTTTAAATAAGAGTAGAACGGAATTGTGTAGTCAAGGATGTTTAAGGAGGCATTGAAAGCCAACAACAAACTAATAAGCCACTTAATCAAATCCAATATGAAAATTAAAATGGTTCTATAGAAGAAAATGCGAGTTTCAATTTTAAAATTAAACCAACATAATGTATATGTGAGGCCAACACTAGACAGTCAACTCCAAAACATAAATTAACACGAAATAATACAAAAATGTTTTTTTCTGATAAAGATCTAGAATTTGTATAATTTAATTGGAACGAAATACACTGAAACGGTTTTCCTACCGTCTTACTTTACAATGAAACATTTGAATTTTTTTTTCTAAATCAGTAAGATCAACAAGTGATACTGTTCTTAAAGTGGCCATGCAAACGTCAAAGACGAAGAGGAAATGGCAAGTAATTAAAACGGAACTGACAATAATTAGCAAACGGAAAAAAACATGATTATGTGTTATGTAATTCTCCTAAGGAACATCTTTTAAATAATTTACACACACGCGCGCGCGCACACATTTAGTTAATCTTTCAATTGCATAATTATGTCAAATTATCTTCATATTATGGATCGTGATCTTTAGGAGGAAGTGATTTCACAACAAACACAACTTTAAAATGTAGTTTGAGAAATCCTTAGGAGATTTCCTAATCCGTTTGAAATAGCAAAATTCTCCTTTCTTCTTTCTTCTATAATTTCCATATCCATCATCAGTTACAACAGATCTTTTGGTTTCCAGCTTGTGCACATCATTAATTTTTCGCCAGTTTGATGCTTTCGATAGTTTACTACAAATTACTTAAAATTCTATTGCAACACTAGTGGAAATTACTCTCATTATTGCAAAAAAAAAAAAGTTCTCTTGAATACTTTCCCCAAGAAAGGGGAAATCAATCATCCCCAATTTTTTAAGCAAATTGTAAACATCAGTCTCTTTACATGCTTTTAGGAGACATAAGGAGGAGAAAGGTGGCCCCTCTCTCCTCCAACTAGTTTTGCTTAATACCCACGTTAATTATTAGCTTTAAAATTAAAGTATTTTTAGTGGTAACAACTAAAACTCTCATAAAAAAACACAATTAGTGATAATTGGCTCTACGAGCTTCATTATAACGCATGCAAGAAACAACAACATTAGTAAACTATCAATGAATGAAAATATATATATCACTGAAAGAAAAGAAAACAACATTAAATACCAATAGCAGGACTCGATTCACTTGTATACTTCCATGCATTTTCGTAATTTGTAGCAGCATCTTTATATGATTGTTCCTTCTCCATAATGAAACCCAAATACTCCCACGCTTTCGCACAACTCTTTAAAAAAGTAATTTCAAGTTGCAAAAAATTCTCATAGTTCTGATAAACTTTCTTACGCAAGTAGAAGCGTGTCAGATACCTTCTAGACTTCGTTTTTAGGCTTCGAGGTCAGAATTTTGCTTAATCTACTACTAAAGATTTCGCCACATTCTCTTTCTTTCCAGAAAACTATACTTTGAAAAATTATATACCTTATTGTACGTCAAACATTTCCTCAGCTGTTCTTGTGCCATGTCATATTTCCCATTCTTATGAATAAATATGAGAACAGATATGAGAACAAATATGAAGGTCAAAAGTGTTTACTATAAAAAATACCCATATATGAAAGTAGAAGTTTTCGAAAAAGGACATTATTTTAAAAAAGTGAAAGTTTAATGTTGATATTGATAAGAGGTAGAACGGTTAAGCTTACTTGTATAAAAATATCTCCAAGTAGGAGCCAACTTCTCTCAAAATCTTCAGCGTCCTGGTAAAAAGAAATAAAGTAAAATGTAATGACTATCATCCCCAATGTTATCCCAATGTCACTTTGCTAATGTAGGAAAACTGGGGAGATTCAGACCAAGTGATGTAAGCACAAATAGCATTAAGGGAGAACGTTGAATTATTGATAAACTTTCAGTGTTCCTATAAGAAAAATAAATATCTTAAAAATAAATACGCTACCCTGTTTGGGAGGGAAAACATTTGACGGTGCTTTTTAAATAACAAACCGTATATACTGTGATAGATAGAAATGTTATAATAAAGCATTCAGTGATTAAAATATCTGATTAATGAATCATACTTCTGAATTCCACTGCATTTTTGCGATGCGTTTGAGTTGATTTCTTGCTTTTGGTGTTTGTTTCAAAATCATGTACGCCGTGGCCATGCCCAACAGAGCAGGTACGTGGTCATTCTTAATAAGAAAAAAATATAGAAAAATGAATAAATAGCATGGCAGGAGAATCAAGGATAATTTACAAATATAAAAACATTGCGATCATAGTCTTGAAAGTTTAACGTGACTCGCCAACTTTAAAACTTGGTAGAGCTTAAATATTCTGTTAAAGTCATGCGACATATAAAACACACCGGATCGTAATTTCGTAATTAAATAGAACTATAACATAAGATTTTATTTATACCTCCACCTGAGCAATTTCCATCAAATTGTTGAGCGCTTTTTGTACAAGGTTTGGATTGCGTGTGGCCACAAGTAATCGATTTTCCAACAACTTCTGTTTCAAAGCAGTTTTGTCTGGCTTCACTTCCTATAATAACATTTAAGTAATAAGTAGAACAATTAGGTCTAGTGCCGGTATCAACCATGCAAAGAAGAAATCTATCCAAATCTCCTTTTTGTCTTCTTGTGCTAGACCAGGGAGATTGATTACTAAAGTGGAGAATCACACCTCCTATTAGTTCCCAGTAACCTACCCTGTACAGATTGAATTACCAAAGCTGTGCTACTTATACGTTGAGTTGACGGAGGGCAAGCCGAACTTGCAATCTCTCAAGGCGAACGCTCTATCAACTGGGCTAACCGGCCACAAACATTTATTAAATTACTGTTTAGGGATCTAGGATAAGCCTGGTTTCCGACAAAATACCAACTTGTTTTTTGGTAACTTGATACAGCAAAATGTTTTCTTATACACTGTCAAAATCATGTACATCTAAAAGTGCGTTTAAAAGTCATGCCTAAATTTCAGAAATTACATTTTTTATTTTTGGGCTCGTGCAAATTTTGTCAAGCTTACTTTTAATAACTTTTCAGCAGTTTTGAGAGCCATTTGTTCTGTATCGTGTTTTTCGTATTGACTAAAAAAAAATAGAAGTGATAACGTTTAAAAAATAACAGCCTCTGATCAGAGACAAATACTATATATACTTTATATAGAACAAACCCCCCCCCCAAAAAAAAAAAAAAAAAAATATCAATAGTATCAAAGAGTTTTGCTTTCTTGTCAATTTTGAAAAAGCGTGTATGCGCCTACAATAGTTTTATAGTAAAGAGCTTACTCTGCACTGCCATTTCCCATTTCAAAGGTTTCACCACCTAGAACAAAAATAATGATGATAAATAATAATGACAGAGAGATGTTACTATAAAAACTTTCATAAAGAAAACTATCAGATTATTCTATACAAAAGAAATTAGTAAAGAAGGAATGGAAACTGTACCTACCAACAATATCACTGTCAGGATTCAAACAAATATCAATCATATTGAATAAAGCCTTTTCACCCCTAAAAATATATGTATATAGGACTTTGAAAATGCTTAAGTTTAAAGATGAACAATACAACCTTGCTTCTATCAGTTTAATCAATTGATTTCATAATTACGAATGCTGCTAGACAAATATAACTGAAAGCATTCCTGCATTAAAAAAATTACCATAAACTGTCCTTCCTTGCAAGATTGAAAAACTTCAAAGCTGCCGATGCATTGTTTTGGTACCTGAAGGTGTAAAAAAGTAGGTTTTCCTAAAGTTTGGATCTTAAAAGCACATCTAACTCAAATAATGACTTCTCTAACTAAAGAAATCTTACAGAAGTCCCGTAGTTACAACTTAAAAACCATATCCAACACTCGGGAGAAATAAAAAAATGTTTCATAACCAAATTCATCCTACCATTCGTAAACCCCTTTGCAATAATTATATCCAGCTTCCATATGAGCTCTTGGGTTGCTTGCCAGGGCCTGTGAAAAACAAAAACATGGCTAATAAGTACTGGTGGCAGAGTTCACTGATTGGTCTTCATTTCTTTCTATCACTTTTGAAGAGCAAAAAGTACCAAAAAGAACATCGTATGTACCTGATCGAGATATTTTTGTCCTTCTGATAGCTTACCAGCACGACGAAGCAATTCGACAAGTTTTGCCAACGCATCGTAATAACCTAAATCAAGTGAAAACCAAGGTAAAATAAAAAAGAATTGAAGAAAAGTTTTCAAAAATCAAGAGCGTATGGACAACAGCAATCATCTTTAGAAAAACATAGTAAAATGTTTTTGAATTATGTTTTTTACTTACTTGGTTTTCGACTCAAAATTTCTTGAAAATGGAATGTAGCCGAGTCATACTCTCCTTTACGAAAAAGTAGATCTGCCATCATCTATAAAGAAGAAGAAAGAACCGAATTCAAAATATTGTTGTTATCCAAAACATCAGAAATGAAAGTATACGTCGTCACAGTCGGTCACAGGTAATCGAAAAGTAGAGTAGAATTTCAAAAGTTTTTACTAATACTAAGTTTATGTACTCTTTAAATGCAATGCATATCTGAAAAAAAAACATGTGTCTGTATAAACAAATCTATGAAGCTATAACTACTTGGAACATTAGAAATAGGATATACCAAAGTAGCTTGATCACAATCCTTTTCATTCTTTAAGATGGATTGCAATTGTGATTGACAAGCATCCAAGTCTTGGTACAGCAAATACAACTTGGCCAAAGCTAACATATACTAAAAGAAAGAGGTGAGAAAGAAAATAAGTATAAACGAATACATAGTGGAGGTATCTAGGCTATCTAGATTTTAGCCGGTGTTTTCGAAGAAATATCTATCAAAATTATCTATCAAAATTATCAAAATACGCGTATTTCAAACTACAAAAAATTATTAATTTCTTTAATTAAAGATTCGGAAATCTTTTTGATTTTGGCATGGTTTAATACAAAGAACTTACGCTGATGTCTGACTCGTTATAGTACGTAGCTTCTTTGTATGACTTGATTGCTCGCTCATAATCCTTAGCAGCGATATAATATTCTCCAATATTGAAACTGATTCTAAATAACGTGAACGTAAACACTGTCTTAATAAATCTGACGATTAACGAATCGATTTTGAAGTTGTACAAGGAGGAAAACTAGCAAACGAAACGTGAAAGTGAGAAAACGAAAATTCAGAAAACCTTTCTAATGTGAGACTACTAAGAAAGTGAAAAATTTGAATTAGGAAAGTCTGCTGCTTCTTTGTCTAAATATTTTCTAATTTGTATTTCTTCAAAGAACTCTTTGATTCGAGATTGCGAAGAAAAATTTAGAGAAAGTTCAGTTCGAAATTGAAATTTGAAATTCTGAATAAAGATTACAGTATTCTAACAAACTAATTTTTCTATAGCTTATTCAAAACCTTTAAATTCAATATTTGATTGCAGTTGCTGATGGTCTTACTTTGCAGCCAATGCTTTTTGTGGTTGCAACTCGTCTGGTTGTTCCGACGCAACTCGTTTGATCACTCTAAACAAAAGAATACGACAAAGGTTGTATAAATAAAGTTTTGTTAAAATCCTTTAAATATGCAGTAATAATGCCATCAGATGAGATTTAAAAACAACTTCCTACGACACCATATTGTTTAGTTTATTACTTTTACTAATTTTTTTTTAATAATTTTTATTATTAGTATTATTATTATTTTGAGGGAGTTGTTTATTCAAGGGAAGCACCCAATAGAAGAGTAAATTTACCTAATACATTACGATAAGCATTTTAAAGTTTTCTAAAAAATATCAACTACTTAAATTAAAGTTAAAAGAACTAAGAAAAGAGAATTAGAAAGAAACTCAAACAAAGATTGTTTAAAGGGATTCAGCGAGGAAGAAACCGAAAACGAGATGTAAATGGAATGCTCTAGGAATTTTTATAGCTAATTATTAGAAGTTAGACTAGACTATCTCTGTTAGGTTAAAAAACATCAATTTGCATATTACAACATACTTAGACTGTTGTTCACGGGCTTTCAAGAAAGCTTCAAGTGTCTCGTCTGCATCTTTCGTCTTTTGGTTGATTTGTGCCAGTAAAAACTGACATCGTGCCTCTTCGATCATTCGTGGTAGAGAACTTGCTATGAGAAACAAAACAACAAACACATCAGAAATCTAACGTACACTATATAAAGTAGAAAGCTTTCAATACTTTTTCAATACTTAACGTAAAACTTCGTGCTTTTTTTAACTTCTTAAAATTAAATGTGTTTATATAAAATATTGATTTAGTTTCTGTCCACTTGTTTACAATGAACTATGTTTTGTTATTATATTACTTTGACTATAGGCAGAAGATTTTCAATAAGCTCTCGTACACATGAATGTAATACTTACCCGGTTCGTTTTTCAAGGTCTGTTTCAAAATTCTTTCAGCTTTCTCAAAATTACCCAGTTTCATTTGCAATTCTGCCAAATCAAACCTAAAAAATTTATGAAATTTCTTTACGAGGTGTTAGGTTTTAAAAAATAATCGTAGTTAGAGACTCGCGTAAACAGCATAATGAATAAGTTAGATTTTTGAAGATCTCAGGCTTTACACTATCTCTAAGGTCTTCTATATACAAATAAGACGACTCTAACCAACTTAGAGAATCCCTTATTTCAACAAGATGGTGAAAAGATTAAGAACAATAAGCTCGTGTTTCCCAGACTTCATACACAACAATAAGAATACTTCCAGGTACATGATGCTATACACATCTATATTACATACCTTAAAACAGAATGTCCTGCTCTCACAGCTACTTCATAATAACTAATGGCCTAAATTATTTACCAAAAGAAATAAGTATATTGATTAGGTGTGGAAATGAGAAAATGTAAAGGTGCGAAGAAGGTACTACTCGTTCAGCCCGAATAGCTGACTTTGTTCGTACTAATAAGTTAACAATCTCTTTAATATAATACCAAAGATAAACAGCATCTTAGTTTCATACTTGTTACGAGACTAAAAAATCAAACAATATGTTGGGTTGTTGATGAGGAATTAGTAGGGACAGTACCTTGCCATATTGGTGTGTTTTGATGAAAGCTTGACCAATCTTTGTTTGTAGTGAATGATCTTTGGGACTCTTTTTAAGAGCGCTTTCGTAAACTTCGATGGCTTTCTCAGGCTGTAAGATGAAAGAAACTGTTTTACATAACAGTATGCATAATTAGCAATCCAGTCAGAATGTAACGAAAATACATGATAATATTAATGTCCTAAAGAATGTTCAAATCTTAAAGTTGTAAAATTATCGATAGAAGTGATTATGGTAATTTGAGTTGTAAAAACATTAATGTATATGAAGTATGGTATACAAATAATCACACACCTCCATAATATTCATGTATGCATCGCCAAGCAACAAGAACGCTTCAGAAGATGGCTTCTTCTCAACCAACTCTCTAGACAAAAAAATAGTGGATAAATTCCCAATAGACTGTTAATAATGATACCTTTTGAGTCATAAATGCATTTAACATATTCGCTTTCCTGAGATACAGGATTTACATAACAAGCTTTTTTCTCTGCTAGACAGCCTTGGCATATAATACGTCTCTCGAGCTGCCTCAAAGTGGATAAGGTAGATTACCAATTGTTAAGTTTTTAGTATGACTTAAACCGCAAGAGAAAGCATCTAGGCATGTAAATTTCTTTAAAACCCATCCATAGCTGATTAATGAAAGTAACATTTTGTAACAACTACCTGTATACACTGATGTACAGCCTTTTGTCCTTTCGATACTTCAAATAGATCTCTGCCATCTTTTCCCTAGCTTGAATGAAGTAGCTAAAAATGGAGAAAAAGTATCAAAAATCATTAATATAAATGTATTGCTGCACTGCTAACAAAAAAAGAATTTGATTTGAATCAGTTCAAAAGATATTATCTTATATAAACATAGCGAATTTTCTTAGGCATAGACAAAAGTTATACAAAATATTACCTTTGTTCAGGTGTAATTTTTCGAAGCATCTCCAGAGCTTGAGCGATGTCGCCTCTTGCCAATGAAAAATCTGCATTTGCAATCATAACCCTAATAAACAAAGTCAAAACAGACTCAAGAAATCCTTCAAAACAATAAACGTCCGTCTCTTTGTTATGTGTCTCTCAATAAATAATTAGCTGCAATTCTAACACCATTTTCGCACTCCTAGAGTCTCTGTTATAATCTCAAAATACCTTATTTCTTCAGGTGTTCCTGTGAACTCATTTATTGCATCTTGCATGGTTTTAGCTGCTTCATGCTAAAGAAAATAAATTTAACAAGAAATTCTTTAGTTTATATAGTAAGAAGAAATTCATTGTCACAGATAAATAACATTCAAAAAGAATAACTCGGATAACAAGCAGATAATTAGCAGGCAATAAAAATTATATCTACCGTTAAATTTAATTGTCTTTGTATGTCAGCAAGCTCCAAATATACAACCACTCTATTTCCAAGAGTTACTGGAAATTTTGGCGGTTTCTGACTGGACGAATCTAAAAAATTTAACAGTTAATGTACGAAGGTTCAACTAAATTGACACAAATGAAAGGATGTAACAATTGATGAGTTGAAAAATAAACACATTTATTGAGAAAATGCACAAATTAAATTAAATTAACCATAAAACCTTATATCACAGCAAATCTACTAAACTAGTAAACAACACATTATACTTTTACATAATAATGTAAAAATCAAACCTGTTCTCTTCATTCCAGGCAGATTCATTGCCACATTCAAAGTTTCCATTGCTTGGTTCAAATTGTTTTGTTTCTTTTGAATTTTTGCTCTGATGATGTGATATATGGGACTGTCTTTCACTTCAAAATTATAACTTAGTCCGTTTTCCAAAGAAGCCTCACATGCTGTATAGTTGTTGTTATGCAAGTGGATCTGCAATAAATAAATAAAATTACAAAATATTATTTCACAAGACAAATTAAGAGCATTTCATAAAATTTCTGCTGAAACTGCTAGGTTAAATCATTTAAATCATTGTTATTGTTATGATTAATACTGTGAAATGAATGAGCTACCTGTGCCATGAGAATGTGTGCATTAACCAAATTTGGATCAGTGTCTAGGCATTTCTGAAGAAGTGTTTTGGCAACATCAATTTCACCTAAATGAAAAGGGTTAAGATTTTCAGATATGATGATCTCTCAATGATAATAATATATGTCCACATCTAATACTAACCTGATACAAACTTGACTTTAGCAAAAACATATTGGGCATACACAAATCCAGGCACAGTTTTAATGACTGGTTCAAGAATTAAACAACATTTCTTTAATGCCATATTGTTGGACAAAATGACACCTGTTGGCTGTAACAAGAAACAAAAATAATAACAATTAAATTTTTGTAAATTGGAGAATTCTTCTGGAAACATTTTGGCAAATAAAACTCCATTCTTGCATTAGCACAAATGGGAGGTTATAGGCACTAAGAAAATTCTGCTACACTTTTTTAAACAGTATTAATTATCTTAGCCTCCACCTCAAAATTTAACTTCAAAAATAATCAATCATTTAATCATTTACATAGATTGTCAAGACTGCAAAATGCAAAATTAAAAGGTAACAAGTATAGTTATTTCACATTTTGAAGATGTGCAGTATACCTCAGCTGGAGCATAAACCAATAGTAAATCAACAATTTGAAGCAAAAAGTCTGGATTCAACATTTCATAGTAATACGTCCCAAGAGGTAAGCCCTAAAAAGAATTGAAGAAAAAAAACATGTAAATAAATAACAATTACACAGTTTGAACTATACTTATTTGTCTATTGTACCTAATTAGTTTTAACATTACCTCGTAAACAAGATGTTCTATATTCAACATATTAGTATAGCCTGATTTCACCGGGAACTAAAATTGGTATTGTGCACCACTGCAACTATTAATCTCATTGGTTTAGCACAAATAGACTGTATAACTGAAATCAACAGTCAGTAGTCAGATTTGTCTAATTACTTCATAACATATGCTATAATATTAATTTGTAATTTGTAGTATCATACTACAAAATTATAGTAACATGGTAACTTACAGCCAGTGTTTTGAAATGACTTTCGACAGTTTGTTGAAGAAGATCAGTCACATCTTCAGCTTTTTTACCTTTCTTCATTCCAAATAATGCCATTAAATATAAAACATCCTGAAAAAAAACACATTTATACTTGCATACAACAGCCAAAAATAAATCATCAGGTTTAGTTTAATGACTAACTAGAAGATGATAAGAAGAACAGATTTTGTCTGGCACTATATGTTGCTATGTTGACACCTTGTTAGTGTTATGGCTTAACAAACATGAAAAACCCCAATTATTTTGGTGGAATTTATAGAAGGTCAAGCAAGCATATTTTGATATATAAACCAAAAAACATTTCTTAATTTGCAAAATGCTCAAATTATTGATCTATCTTTTTTGGAAAATGTAGATTGTAGTATTGAAATGTTATACTCAATTCCAAATTTGAAATGGTGTTCAAAGACATAGTGTTGACCAAAATTAAAGATTGTTGAGTTGTAAAAAATTTATATCTTATTCATTTGAAGTGATTAAAAGTTAAAGGTTAAAAAAGATATGTTCTATATATAAAATCAAATATAGCAAAATACAAATATTTGTTATGTTTAACATACAGATGATTTCCCAGTAGAACTTTGAATTTCATTAAAGAAATCAAGTTGTTGTTCAGCATCATCCAGTTGATTTTGTAAAATTTGAACATGAATGATGCCTGAAAATATTGTGATAAAGATTATATATACCATACTAATTATACCATAAATTCACAAATTGGATAGTTTAATAGGATAAGAAATTGGAACAACAAGAAAGTGAACAAGGTTGTTTCTTTGTATGTCACATAATTTGAATGTTATATTTCATGTTTTAGACTTTAACACATACAGCAGATAAGATAATAAACTGCAATACAAATTCACCATGTAAATCAAAAGCAAGGTCAGAAAGCAAATTGAAGATTTGCATAATCAGTAATCTTTAGAAAATAAACAACATACCCATTAGTGCTTTCACACTTGATTCATCAATCTTCATTGCTTGTTTGTAGCTTTTTAAACTCTCTCGAGTTTTGTTCTGCATCAATAGCTGGTACCCAGCCTAACAGAGTAAACAATAACAATAGAAAACTCTCAAAAAGTTCTCCAAGCCAAGTATAAATAAGTAAGTAGAGGTGGTTAAGCAATGAAAAAATTAAAGACTCTTTGGTATTTCAGCACTCACATATGTTTATTAGCAACAACAGCAGAAGATATTGTAAAGTAAAAAAACAATTATTATACCTCATTCGCAAAATCAGCATTTTTAGATGAAATTGACTTGGCTCTATCAATCAATGTGAGTGCTTGCTGTAAAACATTTTGATTGCGCCCACACTAATACAGAGAATAACAAAAATTGACACACAAAAGCAAAGCAACACAATCAAGAATTGTTTAACAATTCCATCATAAGTCATTTTCAAAGCACAATCAGTTTGCACATTTCATTATTTATAAAATGTCTGATAGTATAACAAATAATCTTAACCAATGACCTAATTTTTTTAAGCTTTTTCATACAGCATCAACTTACAAGTCTTGCATAACACTTGGAGAAACGTGCATATAAATGAGGATTTTTTGGTTCAAGACGATCTAATGCTTGAATCAAATCGCTGATTTTTTCCACAGCCTATAAATAAAAAAATGAAAGATTTTGATATGTAATAAAAAACACAAATCTCTAGACAATAAATGTTCGTTGAACATCCTCTTAGGGTAAATGGTACAAAGATTCAGTTATATTTTAAAGATTTTTTAAAATTACTAATCAAAGTTATCATTTGTCTTGATATAACAATATAATGAAATTACATTATTTAATAATTAAGTCTAGATTATACAGTAAAGAACAGTATGAAAAGTCGAAAAAAAACCTGGGTATAGTCTGCGTCTCTGCACAAATAACTTAGTATTGTGTAATGTAAAGCTTCAATATTCTGAGTATCAACTTGGAATATTCTAAGAAAGAAAAAATAATTAAACTATAAAATGTTATTACATATAAGGATTGCTAATTTACATTAACAATACAATACAAAATTTGGTTATTTATTATTTGAATTTCTCTCTGGACTTTTTTTTCTATTCTTCCATTATTCCAAGCCAAAAAAATAGCTATCATGGGAGGGCTAGATTGTTAGTTTTCCTCACCAAATATTTCATAAAAATAGAAATATACAATAGAAATAATAATTATGCTTTATTAAACCTGTTTGAAGTTTCTAAAGCTTGTTCCCAGTCTTGTAAAGACAACTGAATTCTCATTTTCTCTACTAAACCAGGGAAGAAATCTGGATGCATAACCACCAACTACAAAAAAAATCATCAATTTTATTTCACTGTGTAATTACGATACAACCTATACCTTAATCCTTAATCTATTCTATTGAATGGCTAGTTTCAAAGCAAATGAGACAAACCAAAAAACTACAAAAGAGAATAACCAAATATCTAAAACCGCCCTATTTCACTTATATATATATATATATATATAAACCTCACTCCATCTGTTCAGAAACAGTTACTAGTATATTGTCAAATATATATCAAGGATTACATACTAAAAGCATATGAATTCATACTGCCTTTTATTAATTCCGCTGATAATTATTACACACACCTGATTAACTAGATCGAGTGCTCCAGTGAAGTTATTCTTTTTTTTCAGATACTCCATCTAAAATTAGCAAATAATAGTTGCTTGTTTAATTCAAAGTGCATGTACTTTATTATGTTATTCGAGCAATCTCAAATCGTATTAACATAAAGGATAATCTTAAACAAAAAACACATCATATATACTCAGAAATAGAGACACTCCTAAACAGGTAATTAATACCACATGATTGTAGTGCAAGTATGCTTTTAAAAAAGTACAAGACTATTACAATTGCTTACTTTTCCTAGCAAAGCATCGATATCTTTAACAGCATGATTGCTATTGAGCGCTTCATCAAAGTACTTAATAGATTTTTTTGTGTACTGTTCTTTTGAACTTTTAAGATCAGACCAACCACGTAAAATCAGTCCCTAGAAATAAAAAAAATGAGAGAATAATGAGTGATATATATCTTTTTTTAACAAATGTAAATAGTTAGAGGTAAATGTAGAGGTAAAGAAATAAATTAACTTTTAACTTTTAATGTTATATAATTAGTAGTGGCTTAAGCATATTAAGGCTCTTTTGATAAACTGTTTAAGATCAAACCTAAAAACTTACACTTGAATTTCTTATCAGATGGTTATTTTTAACAAATCGTGAACCTAGATGAGTTGATAAGTGGTATGCTTAAAAAGACCATGTAATTACTGACCTCAGAAGAAGTTGGAGTCAATTTTAACATCCTGTCAACATACTCTCTTGCTTTATCAGGGCGCCCACTATGAAATAAAAACATTCCACCAAAAAATAGAGCAGTTTCACCACACTGAGTGCGTTCTGATTTCAGTTTAGCTTCAAGTTGTTGGATTGTCTGTTTATCAGATGATTTTGAACGTTTGTGAGCAACAATCAATGCCATTAAAGAGCAAAGGATGACGTCTCTTTTATCTTTGATTTGATCCAGTTCTCTAATTGCTTCAGAGAGATTTTCTAAAAAATAATAGCTAGGGTCATAATTACAAACTTAGAAGGGTCAAAACAAAGTTTGTCTTCAGCAAAAACAAGAAAATTTCAGGTTATATTTTGATAGTTTCAAATTTAAAACAGCAATTTTCTTTTTCCAAGTATATGCTATTTAATTAAATGTTGAGAATTTATTTTCCCATATTTTATATTCAAACTTTTAGAAAAGTGCTTAGAATACTTAAATATAAAAAATTCCAGCCAGAATGGGTGACATTTTAATTACTCTACCTTTTCCAATAATAAATTCAAAACACCTGGCCCTGGTTGAATACAGCTTTTTATTAGTAGTGACAATTCTTTCTTGTTGGGTAAACGACAACCAGTAGCTAAGAGCCAAGTGGGCTACTTTTACCTTATTCTTTATGATTTTTACATTATCATTTTCTATCATCCTTAAGGGCAATGTTCATACCACTTGCCTTTCCTATCAAACCTGTAGTTGTTACACAACTTTCAGTGCTTTGCAACATTTGCAACATGTCCTCTTCGGTAATAATGTTAACCTAGCTTTCAAATTGGTGATTGCAATGAACAACAAATTACAAAATAAAGTAAGACTGTAATTACCTTCTTGAAGCATTCCAAAAGCTTTCCAGAATATTAGGACAGGATCATTTCCATACTTTTTCAATGAATCCAAACAAACAGTTTGTAGTTGACGATGATAACCTTCTCTGCAACAATAATTGATCCAGGCCTAGATGATAATTCATGTATGAGTATTTTATATTTCTGAGACATTAAAAAAAATTTTTTTGGCAAGAATTATAAAGCATACCATTAGAAAACTAATATAATTATTGTAAATGATCAAATAAGCACCTGGGAGACTTATTTAAAAATTGAATCAAGCTAGGGTGCTAATTAAATTAATATTTATCAATCTTTTTCCTTATTTCATATGTATGCTTGTACAATAATACAACATTACAAGAGAAGAATTACAACAAACTACTCTCACTTTGATCTTTAATATGAGGAAGATAAAAAGCTTTGTAATTTCGAAATAAATGCCCCTTTCTACACTAAAGAGAAGGGTGGCTAATCAAGATGGGCACTTATTAGAAAAAAGTTATTTAAGTGGAACCTATTCGACTTCGAGCAGGGGTGGCTAATTATGAGGTCATTTATATTCGATTTATATAATATATAGCAATAAGACTCACTAAGGTAACCGAATCTGTTGCTGCCATAGTTTACAATTATAGTATTTATCTAAAATGTATAAGAGATTAAGATTAGACATAACCTAATTATATATAAAAACTAATATTAAGGATTGTCTCGAAAAAAATACATTAATTTGTTTAATTTAATTCCCTTTAGAATGTCTTGAAATTTGCTCATTTTCAAAGTATTTTGCTTAGTTTAAAAAGAAATTTGCTTATTTGCATAAAAAATTTGCTTAACAGAAAGAGCCATTTGCTTATTTTATGAATTTTGACCGCTCCTCACTTGTAATGGAATTAACTTTAGAAATAAAGGGTTTTTTGTAAAGCAAAAAATTCATTAGATTCATTACTCTTGTTACATTGTCTACAATAAATAAAGATTCACTTTCTAAACAATATATATGACCATCATTTTTTTTGTTACAAAGTAGTGGTGTTGTTTCTAATACACATTTTATAATATATATATATATAAGAAACATTTTTATAAGAAACATGAATCTGAAATTCTCTAGGTTCATAGAAAATTCACTTCTTCAAACTTTCAAACAAATGTCCCAAAGTGGATTATTTCATTCATTTTATAAAGTGGAGGCAATTTTTATTCGCTTATATTCAATATATAATAAGTAAATTATTTGAGATCAATATAGAAAAAAACAGACAAAGATCAAACTTAAAATCATAATTTACAGAAACTGGTCCCCCAACTAACTGAAGAACTTGATAATGAAGTCAGAGGTAAGATAATTCTAGAGATGTAAGATAAAATATTCTCCAAAGAAATATTTTTAGATAATATTCTTTCACAAGTCTAATCCTAAGGTCAATACGAAACCTGAAAAGGGTAGTCAAGCACCAATAACTGATGTTTCAAATTCTAGGATTTTCCAGGACGCTGGCAACCCTGTAATATTTAGTAGCTGTTTCTTTTGTTTTGATCAGCTTTTTATCTAGCATTCTATTATATTGATAAAAATACATCCTCATGGTAGAAGGTATTATAGCTAAAAAAGTTTATTACTTATTATTAGGATTTAGACCACCTAAACATAAACCACACACACACCATGATTCAGGTTGCACTTTTAATTGCAGTAAAATTTTGACAAAAAGTTTTCATATAAATCGAGTGCCCGTATCGCCAAATTTTGTTTGAGCTTTTTGGAGCGTAATAATGTATGGGAAATGGACATGTGATAAGCTTGAATTACAGTTCTTGTATACAAGTTTGTATTCTACAAGCAATCTTCAAGCAAAAAACAAGTAATATGAATAAAACAATGCCTAACCGCCAGCGCAAATGGCACAGGCAAGGCAATAAACAAATCGCAAAACAAATCGTCCCAACATACAATGTTGCTCGGGAAAATTGTTTAAAAATGGCTGCTTAGAAGTCTCCCTCACTTATGCTTGTAAATATTAGAGACGGTTTCCACTTCAGCCGGCCTGTTAATGAAGTTTCATTTCTCAATTAAGTATATCATATGAACCCCGGGATAGCTGGATAAATGAGCAAATATAGATTAAAATTCTATAAAACAAATCTACAACACATCGTTATATAAAATTTACATAATATTATTTTAATTATGACAAATTTTACTAAAGAAAAGTAAAACTTGAAATTTGAAGAATCATAAAATTTGGTGGCTATAAATATTTTGTAAAAAAACTCTAGTTTCATAAAAACAATAGTTCCTATTTTTAGAGGGGAATTTTAGTCTGGGAGAGCGAAAGTATAAAAATCATGTTCCGAGAAAAATTAAAAAGCATATCTCATATTCTGGCTCCTGGTTCATCTGGTTTTAGCTTATGCAACTTATCATAGTCAGTAAAAAAACGACTATTACTGACTATGAACTTATGGACTAATGAAGTTTTTTTTTCGTGGTGCATGTTGTTTTGCTCGTGGTCTCAAAAGAAAGTTAAAAGTTGTGTGTACATTTTTTTCACACATCGTTCACCTTGCTCCGTTTATCGTTTTCTTTTGTTTTCGTAAATAGTGGTGTACAACAATGATAAACCCAGAGGAAGAAGGGAGGTTTTTGGGTATTGGCAATTTTAAAGTTTGTTAAATTTAAATTACTTCCAAAGAGTATCTTACATTTTCTACATTTCCAGGGGATTTAGAGTAGAATTTTTTACTTCCACTAATGATGAGTTAATATTTACAACAAGGTTGTATACTGGATTACAAAAAGTATATATATTATATATGAATAATACTATGTTAGGTTTAGCGCATTTTGTATTATAAGATGAGTCGAGAAGAGCGAAGAGCGCATAAATACAGTGAAAAATGATGGCAGTTGATGGATCTGCAATCTGGGAAATGCTTTTCTGGGCTCCTGATACCTGGATGGAGTATAAAGCTGCTCCTAGCTTTCCTTTCTTTAAATTTCAAGCCGCTCCTAGACTTTTTGAGCGCTCCCGCTCGTAAAAATTTTCTCGAGGGCTCCTGAGATCTCGTCGAAATGGGACATCAATTCCAAACTGGAATCCATCTATATATCTCAAGATACTTTACTAGAAACTCTCATTCATAAAACCATTTTGTAGTCAAAATTTTATAACAGTAGCCCATTGCTTATAGTTTAAATTTCAAATCAAGTGTGACTTGTATTTTAATTTGCCTTTTCCATTGTTTGAAAATAATTTTTGGATGCAATTGAGAACAATTGAAATAAATATGCATAAATAACATTTCACTGTTAGTTTTACCATGTTTTTTTGAAGATTTTTAAAAAATCCTCTCGTTTTTGTAATGCCTGTATATATATATGCATATATATTTTTTTTTTTTGATCTAATGAATTAGTTAATTTTCAATAAAAAAAAAATTCTTTTGCAAAGATCCTACAATATTTTCTTTTATCAAAGATCATCCAATGCTGTTTTTTCTAGAGAAAAATTTTTAACCTTGTGCACAATAACACTATTACTACAAGATATTTTAAAAGTATCAAGTATATATATATCAATCACAATCTTTAAGCATCAATCAAGTTTACCTGTAGGTCCACATCAGCTTAATGCTGCCTTGTATAATCTAACCTGCTTTACTAAATAAATTAATAATAATAATAATAATAATAATAATAATCTGGAAGAAATTACCAGTAAGGGAAAAATCTTGGCCTCGTGAGAAATATTTTATTTGTTATGTAAAACTGAATAGACAATGTTTTTAAATTTTAAGTATATATATATATATATATATATATTCTGTTTTTAAAAGAATTATAATAGAACAAGTGTAAATAGAACAAGAACCTCGTTGATAAATAATAGTTATAGGTTCTCCTTTTTTATCCAATTATTTGTGTTTAAAGCTGTTTTAAAGGTAAAACAATTGCAAAATGTTTTTCTAGGTCACCCAACCATTTCTTCCACAGTTTATTCCACTACTGTTCCTTTGTCTCATATTATTGAAAAACTTCTGCCTGGTTGTAAAATCCTTATTTTGACCTCTGTGACTTATTATGTAAATCGTCAACATTTTAAAAAAATCTCTATATCAATCACCTTAAGAATTTTAGTAAGTATGTAAAATGCATTGTGAATGTTATATAAACATACCCATAATGTTTTTTTTTTACATTTGATTTGACAATTTTGATTTACCAGGAACAGAAAAGTTCAAATTTACAAGGTCAAGAAATGACTGACTATCCAAAAAAGTTTTCTGCAGAAGAATTAAGAGGACGCTTGACAAAGCAACAGTTTCAAGTTACACAAAAGTCAGGAACAGAACGTGCATTCACCGGAGAATACTGGGATAACCACAAGAAAGGAATTTATAAATGTGTTATTTGTAAAGAAGAGTTATTCACTTCAGACACAAAATTTGACAGTGGTAGTGGATGGCCCTCTTTTTATGATGTTCTAACAAAAGCAAAAGTGAAGTTGATTACAGACAAGTCCAATTGGATGACCAGAACAGAAGTTTTGTGTGCAATGTGTGGGGCTCATCTTGGCCATGTCTTTGATGATGGACCAAAGCCAACTGGACAGAGATATTGCATTAATTCATCTTCTTTGGATTTTTCTGAGGGACAGAGCTGCTCTTTATGAGCTAAAGTTGTATCAAAAGACAACTCTGGAATGTTATAGCTGAAATATAAATAAGTTATTTAAGTACATACAATTTTAATGATATTCACTATAAAGGCTATTCTATTTATAAATTTATATTTGAAAATATTTTTTTAATCTCTATGCAATTTGATGTGTGATTTTTCTGATTTTTAATATGTTTTTTTATGCTTAGGCTTATTCTTAATTGACTTCTCTAATACGTTTTTTTATTTAGACCTACCAATTATACTGGTCTGTTATAAAATGTATTTTAGTTTAAAATGCGTAGGCAACTCTTTAACAGTTTGGTTTTCCATTTTAGCAAGTTTGTTAAATAAATATATATATATTTGTTTTTTTATTTCTATTTTCTTTTTTAAGTAAAAGGTGCAACTATCTGAAAAAAATTCTAATCAAGCAAAATGAAGAAATATTATATTTTGTTTCTCTATAGTTTTTAAACACATATTATTCATTATATATGTACAAGATTTGTTGTTGTGTATTCTAAATATATATAAATGATATTTTTAAAAGATTGTTTAATGACGTTAACAATAATAGTCTATTTATTTTCTACACTTTTCTATATTGATAATGAGATGGGCCAATCAACCTATTTCCTCTGACACTTTTTATAATCTTTCTTTTTGTTTTGAAACAAAGAAGCAATTATTTAATCTTTGAATGAACATGTCAGGTTGCTTTAATTTACAAAGAATAATTTGAATCTACAATAGCTCATATATATATATATTTGGGAATGAAGGTTGAAATTATTAGAATCCAAACTAATGATTGTATTTTGTAATTTTCTTTTTAAGTTCTTCAATTTTGAGTTTACAAGCATTATTCTCTTATTTTCATTTTTGTTTAGAAATAAAAACAGAATGCTATTTTCTCTTCTTAGAAAGTATATGGTTATTGATCTTGCATTACTACATATTTTTCCTCGGCACACTAAATGCATCTCAAATTGTCCCAAAGCTGTATCTAAATTGTTTTATCCAACAGTAAATACCAAGTGTCATTATTCACGTAATCTTAAGTTTACAACTGATTCGAAGAAAGAATCATTTAGCAAAGAAGAATTGAAAGATCGCCTCACTCCATTGCAATATGAAGTCACTCAAAATGCTGGTACAGAAAGAGCTTTTACTGGTAAATACTGGGAAAATCACCGGAAGGGTATTTACCAATGTGTAGTTTGTAAGGAAGAACTATTTGCATCTTCTACAAAATTTGAGAGTGGTAGTGGATGGCCGTCATTCTATGGTGCAATTGATGACAAAAAAGTTAAATTAATTAAAGATTCTTCTCATGGTATGGTTAGAACTGAAGTTGTTTGTAGTAAATGTAAGGCACATCTTGGACATTTATTTGATGATGGTCCTGCACCAACTGGCCAGAGATACTGCATGAATTCTGCATCTTTAGACTTTATAGAAGACTAAAATAGTCAGTGTTATCAGTTTTTTTAATGTTTTTGTTCTTATACATTTCAATTATTATGGGCACTTATGCTTCAATGTAGCTCAGAGCATTTCTACACTGCAACACTATAAAAATTAAATTTTCAGACCATTTTATAACAACAAATGCACACAAAGTTTTTTTGTCTTATAAAAAAATATTTGTGTTTTTACTTAATAGTGCAAATTTTTGCCTTCTGCAAAAAAGTTCTTTTTTTATTTATTTTTTATATTTTTTACAGAAATTCAAGAGTTTTCACTGTAAATGAGCTCCTTTTTTTCAAACATAGCCATATTCATTATAAATATAACATTTAATTATTCTTTCTTTTTTCTTTCTTTTTTTTTAATTTAAATGAAAAGTTGTGATTTGTGAAAGTTTAACCTTATTTTAATTTATCAACCTTTCCATTTTGAAAATTTATATAAAAGGTTTAGCAAGTTTTAGTAAAGTTTCTAACATAAAGTTGCTCTACTTTTTAGATAAAATTTCATAAAAAATGTTAAGAAACATAACCAATAAATACGTGGTAAATAATCTACATCAAATGTTTAAAACATCTACAAGATGTCTAGCTACTGGCCCCATTGATTTCCCTGATATGGGTCCACCAATTCCTGAGTATGAGAAAAAAGTTGATGAAGAAACAGAAGTAAAACGTGCAAGACTTTTATATCAAAGTCGTAAAAGAGGGATGTCTGAAAATGGACTTCTATTGGGCAACTTTGCTGGAAGATATTTAAAGACATTTGATGAAGTGCAACTTAATGAATTTGATTGTTTGATAAATAAGCCTTCAAATGATTGGGACTTATTCTACTGGATGTTAGAAAAGGAAGAGACTCCCAAAGAGTATGACACACCTATTATGAACATGTTGAAAGAGTTCTGCAAAAACAAGAACCTGGAAGAAAGATCTCAACAACCAGACTTAGAGCCCATTTTAAAGTGATATTAATGTGTAGATATTAATTTATTAATGTATATCATAAACAATTTCATGTGATGTTTTCATGCAATAGAATAAGTGTGAAAGTATTTTCAAGAAGATTATATAGATGGATGTTGTGATTGATTATATCCTTATTTTTTTCATCGATATACAAGATAATTAATTCTATCATTCATTATCATTAACCTTTAATCTTAATATTTGTAGCATTATGCACTTGCCTTAAGAGTTGAAGAGAGTATTTTCTGTATGGATATTTAGTAACCTGATATTCAGATCCAGTTAGCATACTGTGCTCTAAAAGGATGCTACCTGGATGCTTACCAAGAAAAAGGATGCTACCTGACACAGATGAGGCGCGCCACTTCTTCCACAAGTATGGCTCCACAATATACGACAAGACCAGAGTGTGGAGCGATACAAACAATTGATGTGTCTAAACCAATGAGATCAAAGTAAACACCAGTCTCAGACTTTGAAACAAGCTAGGCTGTGTTGAGATTTATTTAGTAACCTTGTTAGATCCTTTCTTTTTGGTTGTCCTTTAGAATGCAGCGTGCTGACCTAGAAAAAACTGGATCTGAATATCAGGTTGATATTTAGTTGATGTCACATAAAGTTTGTTGTTTTGAAGGGAATTAATAAACTGCACTGTGAAAAACTTGAAACTTTAGTTATTTTAAAGGAAACTAAGATAGTTTTAATTTTTCTCTGCTCATTTCAAAGACACTATGGAAAACAGCTATTAATTTTGATCTCATTTAAGTTTCACTTTTTTGTAGTTATAAACTAAATTACATCTGTTCAAAATGACCCAAACAAAGAATGACTTCCTAATTTTATATGGGTCACAAACAGGCCAGGCACAAGCAATATCTGAAGAACTATTTGATCGAGCTCACAAGTATGGATTTAATCCAAGAAGGTTTTGTTTAAGCCTTGTTGAAAAAAAAGTAATTTATTTTTAATTTCTAACATATTGCATTAATTTGTCAATAAGTTTTTCATCTCAGATTTCTCATTGTCAATTTTAAAGTTTTGCTTTCTTAAGATTGACTTTGAATGGATGAAAAAGTAAACCCTAATGATCATAATTGTTTTCTTTTTAGTTTTCTTTAGCCAAAGAAGACTATGTGGTGTTTGTTTGTTCCACAACTGGAGAAGGTGATGTACCAGATACTGCTTCTAAATTCTTTCGCAGATTAAAGAAGAAAACTCTTTGTAATAATCATTTGGAAAATTTGAATTATGCATTTTTAGGTAGGTTTCTTTTGTTTATTTTATCAAGTTGATCCAATTTTTACTCTAGCAAATATTAATATTGTTTATTATCTGAAGGACATTTAAATTTAAATTATGTTATTGCTGTTAATTTTATGTTATTGATTAACTTAATACTTTTTAGCTCTTGGTGATAGTAACTATACTAATTTCTGTAATTGTGGCAAAGAGATGGATGCTAGATTAGAAGAACTTGGCGGTAAACACTTTTATGAAACTGGATATGCAGATGATGCTGTAGGGTAAACAATCTTTATATATATCAAATCTTATATTTATTTTTAAATCAATCTACTGTGTTACATAAAAATTTACTTAGTGAAATTGTAATATCTTATTACAAGTTGTCCTAATTTAACTAATTCTACTCTTTAGACTAGAAGTTGTTGTTGAGCCTTGGATAGATAATCTATTTCCAGCTTTAAAAAAGCAATTGAACATGAGTGAAGAATACCAATCTGATGGTAGCATTGTGAATGGTGTGGACAAAATCAACTGTCTTGATGAAAATTTATCGAAAGGCAAAATAGAAGATACAAAAGCAATAACCACAGAACTCGAAACAAATGGAAATGAATTAAACTCAAAAGAACTTTCAAACGCTTCTTCCTTATATAGATCAATTGATTCTCTTTCAACTGCAGGTAAACTAGACTGGATATTACAAGTTAGATTGTTGTGGCTTAATAATTTTCCTAATTTAATGTGATTCCTCTGTTCTAGAATTTTTGTTACAATTTCTTATTATTTATAGCTTTGAAGATCCCATCTTGTCATGATGCTTATCTGGCGATAAAGTTACTTGATGATGAAGTATGTTTGTTCATTTTTTTTATATTTACTAGTTTTACCTAGGGCAAAAACTATTTCTTAAATCATACTTAAATTAACACTTTTCAACAATATTTGATCCAATGTTAAATTTGTCAAATAAGAACTAGAAATATTTATTTTGCTGGCTAGATTTTGATTTTTTATATTGAAATAATCATGTCAAAAATTGTATCTCTCAGACATTTTTTCTGACAGAACCTTTTTTCAAGTGCAGATATATCAATTATATTAATCCGTATGAATTATAGGAACTCACCACTTCCACATCACCAAACCATCCTAGTGCAGCAACAGATATTTTTGAAGCTCCTATCCTCAATGCAAGAAGACTCACAAATGATCCTTTAGTTAAAAAAGCATTAGAATTAGAACTAGATGTTTCAGTAAGTCAAAAGAAAAATATGTCTATCTGTGCATTTAATGCATATCACACTTGTACCAATTTTATAGGTGAATCTCTTGCTACATATTGGTTGTTTTTAATACATAATATACCTGCTCTTTTTTTCTTTTCTAGAGTTTAAGGATAATATTGACATATAATTTTCATTTAGAAATCAGTTTTTGATTTTCAACCTGGTGACTCATTTGGTATTGTATGTGAAAATAGAAGTGAAGATGTGGAGTATTTAATAAAAAGGTAATAGGTCAATAATTGCAATAATGTCTCTACACGTTTTTTTATAAGCATAACCGTTAGCAGGCCTTTTGTTTGGAATAATGAAATTCTTCAACCTAAATGAAAAGCATATATTGCATAATTTATAAAGTTCAGTAAAAACCTTACTTCAATTGATCTCACTTTTTCATGTCACTTTCCAAATTAATTTATATATAATTCATTTGAATTTTTTTCTTCATTATTTTGTTACATCATAGATTGGGGTTTGAAGAAATTGCTGATAAATTGATCACTCTCAAAATTATCAAAGGAACTAAAAAGAAAGGTATATATAAAATTATTTAATTAATTCTTACTTACTTATCTACCTATTAATTCTAGATTCATAAAATATTCTAATTTTTTCACATAGCTCCAACTGTTCCTGATCACATCATGCTACCTAGTACACTAAAGAAAATTATAACAAGAAACACTGATTTTAGAGCTGTTCCACGGAAGGTATCTTTGTATATATACTTACTATTTCAGGAAGGCTAGAAAAGTTGAAGTAAACTGAAATCTTTTGAGGGAAATTTCTGTCCTATTGTTTTCTATTTTTGTTAAGGCATTTATTCGAATGTTGGTGGATTATACAGAAGATTCACACGAGAAGAGAAGACTTCAAGAACTAGCTAGTGTTCAAGGTGAACAAAGTTTCCTCCATCTTTCAATGTGCTTATCATAAGTAGAGGCATATATTCTGTGCTTGTTATTAAAATATTTCACTCAAAAGAGCGATTTAATAAACGATGTACTTATAGGGTAGGTTACTAATCGAAGATTAAAGCAGTAGAGAGACTCAATGATCATAGACCATAATGGTCATATAAGCTTTAGAGATAACTTCCAATATTTGATTAACATTTTATATAATTTTATGTTTCGTATAGAAGTCACAATCAGGCCTGGAAGTGAAAGTGTCTTCATTTTAGAGCATTTGTTATAATTTGACATCTGTCAAACTAATTGACTAACTGATGGAGAAAATATCTATTGTCTTGTCTGCGTACTTTATAGTTATTGTTAATTATTATTTAGGTGGCAAGGAATACACAGCTTTTGTGAGAGAACAAAATGTGGGTCTACTTGAAATATTATCAATGTTTAAGACGTGTAAACCTCCCATAGAAAGGGTACTTGGTAAGTAAAATTGAAATAAAAGCTGGCAATAAATACTGTAGTTCACTGAGAAATTCTTATGACTATTTGTGTCCAATGAAAATAACATAAAGATATTCTAGTTAATTTTGTTTCCCAATAACCAAGCCATTTTCTTGACTTGCAGGGTATCTACAGGAACTGAAAAATCTGGACAAAACTGCATTTTCAACTAAATGGAAAAGCCATACTTGTCCAGAGTTGGTGGATTTATTGTTAGGCTATTATAAGTCGTTCTCTTTTAATCTTTTGTTTATCTAT